>MJUU01043782.1:127878-201715 GCA_002080025.1 Modiolus philippinarum | reverse complement strand
GGAAGATCACATTTTCATCTTTTCCTCTGAAACCACTGAAGCAAATTCAACCAAACTTTACAGGAATGATGTATGGAAGGTCCTATAGGAAGATTGCTCATTTCCTTCCGATCCAATAAAAAACATGGCCGCCACCACAGAACTTAGGTTTAACATTGGACCCTATGGGAAAATTCACATTTTCTTCTTCTGCTCTGAAACTGCTGAAGCAAATTCAACCAAACTTTACAAAATTGATGAACTGAAGGTCCTTAACAAAGATTGCTCATTTCATTCCGATCTAATAAAAAACATGGCCACCAGCACAGAACATAGTTTATTTTGGCCCTATGGGAAATTCACACTAAAAACATGGCCACCATGCAAAACATCAAAAACCCCGCTTCAGCATTTTGTCAGGTGAGCGATACAGGCTCAGTATCTGAGCCTCTAGTTTAGAATACTCATGTTCTGTCCTTTAGGCGGATACACCATATACCCACGAAAATGTTGATTTGAATGGCTGAAAATGGTTTGTTTTTGGTATTTTTGAAGCACTTAGAACAGTTATTTGTCAATGTTTGTATGCCATTGTTTCTACTAGTAGAATATGATATCATATTCATTTTTATTTCAAAGTGAAGTCCACATCCAGAGCATTCTTTTGGTATATAACAATTCATATTTGCACAGAAAAACAAATCATCCAGTGACGTTGTAAAAAACTGTGTACTGCACCCACACGAAGGGCACAATAATATTTGGATATTTCAACAAAAAAAATAATAAAATGCAAAACTTTGAGAGTATGGTTGTGTATCCGTATGACATATTCTCTCAACAACAAATACCCCATAACTGAAATGTATAGGGAGCATACATCTGTCTCACGAGGAGTCTTTTTACGGACTCCACACTGCAGGAAAAACAAACTCCAGTCTTAAATTAATAATAAAAGGATATGGAGTAAATGCACATGAGACAACGTCTCTACAAATACATGGTTAAACCAAGCAATGGAACAGCTTTTATTGTTGTTCTTCATCTTGAAGCAATCATACATAAAAGTATTGTAGAATAATATTTGCAAGGAAATCTTTTAAACAAGTGTGTAATAAAACTCTGAAATGCGATTGTCATCTTTGAAAGATGACCAAGGGTATAAATTCATTTAGTCTTTATATATTCAGATATTCAGATACCACCAATACAACGTTAAAATAATAAGCAAGAATATAATAAAACTTCACTGTGAAGGCAAGATAGCCAGAGGCATTATCTAAAAGCCGTCCTACTAACGCAGTAGAACTTAAAGTTAAGATGAGGAACAACAACACGAAATAATCTTCATTGTGGCGTCAGCTTAAGGGGATTCGCTACTCTATTTGAAAATAAATAGGATTTCAATTAAGCACGATTTTATGTTTAACTTAGAAAATTAAAAAAGAAACAATTTAAGTGAAAAAAAATTGATAGGTTAATAATCCAGTTTTTGAGATTTAAGTGATTGAAAATTTGGCGGGAAACCGAACTCCTCTGATTTTTCATAGGATTAACATTAACAAGGTTTAAATAATGAATAAATGTGACAGAATAAATAGAATCAAATGAAATTTTACAGAATACTCACAACGATGTATAAAACGAAATTATGGAAAAAATTAAGGGGGTCAATGGGCAAAAAATTATAATACTTTTAAATGGATAAAACCCGAGGATTCCGAAAATCTGACAAAAGCCCAAAACATGAGGAGCGAACCTCCTTAATGGACAACATACAAATGTTAACTTCACTAAGATGATACAGAGAAAAAACAACGGGAATAACCTGTATTGTGACATCCAATTATTTTCGTTAAACGAAATAGTTTTTCGATATAGCCATAAATTATTGAATGTTCTAAACATTATCTTTATGCTTTCTTAATTTATATGCGACATGTTTTGCAGTGGTAAGGAAGATGACCTAATTGATTCATTACTGAGACGCATGGAAAGGTACACAACCAATTTAGAAGAGATAGTGGAGGAAAGAACACAACAGTTAGCTGTTGAAAAAAAGCGTTCTGATGAGTTGCTATACCAGATACTACCACAGTATGTACTAATACCGATTATGTAAAAAATGTGTTAGTTTTCTAATACCGGTTGAAACATACATTTTCATGACAGAGAACAATAGTAATGAAAAGAAAATTGCACAATATTTAGACAACACATATGTCTACCTCAGATTCACTAAAAAGTTAGGGAATCTGTTTCTAATAACCTTTTAGTTTTACAAAAAAGGAATACGACTCTGTCGATGGAATATCGTGCAACACTTTGGCGATTTGCAATATGAAAAACAAATAAGCAGATCAAACATTTTACCATATAGGTTGACGACAAAATGATCAACTTCAGAATATCAGCACTATATGTATTTATAAAAAGAAAGTAGAAATGAGTGATGCACAATACGTTAAAATATGCTGCAAAAATACACATACCAGGCAAGCTCAAAATCTGTAGTTAAAAATGAACATTTTACATTTTACTATTTACAAGCAGGAGACGCGCTAATAAGACCATTCCTTTATTCAAAAGATCATACATATATTTTACAGGTCTGTTGCAAATCAACTGAGATTAGGAAAGTTTGTCACTCCAGAATGGTTCGATTGTGTAACTATATATTTCAGTGACATAGTAGGTTTTACAGACCTGTCTGGTAAAAGTACCCCACTTGAGGTTAGTGACTGATATAGTAATGAACTCGGTAGAGGCTTTGAATTAAAGAGCATCATCAACATAGAAATACTAAATTATGAGATTTGTTTTGTCGAAGTGGTTTAATGCAGAAACAACATCTTAATTCACAATTACTTTGGTTGTTGGTAATCACTTTGAAGTAAATGGTGAATGAAAGGATATGGAGAAAATGCACATGAGACACATTAGTCTTATATATTGAAAATGGTAGAAGATAGAAGTGACGTTTATAAAAAAAAATGGTCAGCATAGTAAGATCCACAGGTCCTGTAATTTTGAAGAAAATCTGACAACCAACATAGGAGCTATTGCCGCTTTTTCTTTGAATTTTCACAATTTTTTAATGTTTTTACTTTCATTTCAAAAACTGTTTGAGATAAAGGTTAACTGTGAATTGCAAAAGTGTTGAGGTTTTCCAGAATTACAATTTCTACATATGTCCAGCAGGTTCGCATCTCATCCAAGATGGCCGCCAGCGGGGAAGATATTTTAACATAGGACCCTATCTGAAATGCATTCAAAGATCTTCTCCTCTGAAACCACTGAGCTAATGGGAACCAAATTTTGTCACAGTAGTCTTTGGATGGTCCCCTTTCAAGTTTGTGATTTTTATGTTCGTACTTCATCCAGGATGGTCGCCAGCACGGGACATAGTTTAACATAGGACCCTATGGAAAATGTATTCAAAGATCTTCTTCTCTGAAACTACCAAGTGAAACTGAACCAAACTTTTTCACAATAGTACTTGGGTGGTCCCTATTAAAGTTTGTGATTTTTACGTTCGTACCTCATCCAAGATGGCTGCCAGCGCGGAGCACAGTTTAACATAGGGACCCTATGGGAAATGCATTCAAATGTCTTCTCCTCTGAACCTACTGAGCCAATTGGAACAAAACTTGGATACAATAGTCTTTAGATGTTTCCCTTCAAAGTTTGTGATTTTTATGTTCATACCTCATTCAAGATGGCCGCCAGCAGGGAACATAGTTTAACATAGGGACTCTATGGGAAATGCATTCAAATGCCTTCTCCTCTGAACCTACTGAGCCAATTGGAACAAAACTTGGTTACAATTGTCTTTGGGTGATCCCTTCCAAAGTTTGTGATTTTTAGTTTGTACCTCATCCAAGAATGAAAATATAACCT
The DNA here is from genome assembly GCA_002080025.1 of Modiolus philippinarum. Classification (NCBI taxonomy): domain Eukaryota; kingdom Metazoa; phylum Mollusca; class Bivalvia; order Mytilida; family Modiolidae; genus Modiolus; species Modiolus philippinarum. Next base: position 197,836 of record MJUU01043782.1, on the reverse strand, counting down.
CTGGTGAACTGATTTATAGTATGAATGGGTGGTCTATTGGTGACAATGAATAAAACCAGTCGCAAGGTGAGCGATACAGGCTCATGTGAGCCTCTAGTTTCTCTTTTGAGATAGACTTTTGATATTTGGCATGTAGATAGATCACCTCAAGACGACGTGTTGCGTACCTTGGCTGGTGACCTTTGACCTTGACCTTTAACCTCAGGAACGCATTCATTTTCAATGACAAAGTCGTGTCCGTTTTATACCTTTTTTTTAGATAGGCTTTTGATATTTGTCATGTAGATAGATCACCTCAAGACGACGAGTTGCGTACCTTGGTTAGTGACCTTTGACCATTGACCTCTAGGTCACACTTGGAGCGGGGCCCACAGAGATGGATACAATCTCACTGATGTCTAGTTGAATGTGATAGTCGTCTTTGTCCACACTCATATAAAGGCTCCTTTAGCTAGCCGGCAGATTAGCGGTGAGCACCCCTTGACCCATCTTTCAAATTACGTATCTATCAAGATTGGGGTCATGGAGTTAGTAGTCTACCTGAATTTGGTTTTATTCGTATGTTTACTAAACTATAGGGAAACAGGACAGATAAAGGGAAGGTTTGGGTACCCATAAACCGGTTAAACCCTACCGCTAGCTTTTGCTAGTGCCGGTACCAAGTCCGGCAGTCCCGATTTCCTATCGTTGTTTACGTTTGTCTTTTGTCTTATTTGTGTGTTTTTTTTTTGTGTTGTTCCCTTGCATATTGTGGCATGTAATTATAATTTTCAGCCCATGTTGTCCCTTTTATTTCATATGAATATACAATTATACATATACTTGTTGTTCTACACAGGCTGCGAAAGACTAATTTTTCTCAATAATATTCATATACATAATCATTAGATAATGTTAGAAATGATTAAGGTGGATCGATGGTATTCTGCCATTTTGTTTTCATGTCTTTTGCTTTGATAGGTATTTTTCATTCCAGAAATATACAAACATTTTAAAATTTGAATTATTTTGCTTAAAACTCAAATAATAGGCCCATTTCTCTAAGTCAAGCATTCATTTTAGACGAAAAATTCAGAATAGTATTCATACTGTATAATTCTTTGAAATGAAAATGTTAAGAAGGGGGGTAATTTCAAAAAAAAATTTTACAAAGAAATCACTATGAAAATTTTGATTTTGTGAAATAATTGCATACCAAGGTCCGTGACCTCCATTTTTCTTCTTGTTTTTGGAAAGTTCAATACAGGAGCTAGCAATATATAAAATTAATCAAAATTCTCATGGATGCAATTTGAATAATTTTTTAAAAATGATAATTTTCATTAACATTTCAACTAAAAATTTCCTATTTTCGCCTTAAGATTATTTGGTCCTAGACCCCCAATTTTCATTTTATTTTTTGAAAGTTCAATTTTGGAAGTTTAATTCTGCAAACTATTGAAAAATTCTGATGGATTTTGCTTAGTCCCCTGAACCATCTTAAGGTGAAGTTGTTGATTTCTCAGTTTATTCTGTGATTCAATGTTTTTAAATATTAATACTAAAATTACACAGCAATATCAGTATTAGTGGAAAAACTATGTAGGATTATCAAGTCAAAGTTGCTTCAATTATCCTTAAAGATATAAAAGATCGATCTTGCCAATATATAACTACACCATTCCACAACAGGCACAAGAATTCCAAATATTCATTTTACTAGCATTTTGTCCAAATGATAGAATGACTCCTCGCGGAAAACATTTTTGTTAATTTTTGTTACCGTTCAAATCAGGGTTTACTTGATCTTGATATGATAATAATTGCATGTTATTATATCTGCAACTTTGTAATTTCAACAAATATTTGAACTTCTTATAAAAATGACTTAAATATATATATGAGATAATATTATATTGAAATTCATTGCGAACAATCTTTTCTTATAGGTAATATCTTTGCTGAATGATTTGTATTCAAGGTTTGACAGTATAATAGAAACTCTGGATGTATATAAGGTATTTAATTTATACACGTATTCTAGAAAAAATTGTTGAAAAAAGATATGCTACTTGATCCTAACTATATTTATTAAAAAAGTGGTAATCTGGCACCAATGAGAACATTTCTATATAGTCTCTACACTTACCCTGTCCAATTCAGAGATTCAACTCTTATGTATAAAACGGGAGATTAGTGAATAAATGCCAGTAAGGTATGACAGGGCTTTATTTCTAACCCATCGATTGAATGAATACTGACATAACTACTTACACAAAACTTTTAATTAACTTGCAGTGTACCATGACAACTGGTTAACTGTTAACTAGATAAGTACTACAACAACTATTAGTCCGTGTATGATTTTTATACCCCGCCACACTTAGTGGCGTGGTATTATGTGAAACCCTCATTCGTGTGTCCGTCCGTCCGTTTGTCTGTCCATCTGTCCGTCTGTCCGTCCGTCCGTCCCTCGAAGGTTTCCGACTGAAAACTTTTAAACGGAATAACATACAGTCTTCAAACTTGGTATGTAGCTTGTTCACCACAAAACTCAGGCGAGTTCGAATATGGGTTCAGAGGTCCAAGGGGTTCTGGAGCTATGCCCCTTGATACTTCGAAATTTTGAGAAACGTGGCGGGGTATCGTGTAATCCACCATTACTATTTTTTAATCAGGAACCCCGCTCGGTTATCTCCCTGAACCAAGTTAGTCTTGTATGGTTCAAAGTGGAGATAATTATATTAATACCTTCTTTGGATATTTAAATAAAAATATCTCCACTTTAACTTTTTCTAACTGACTTGGTGCAGGGTGATAGCTGACCGAGGTTTCTCATTAATATGTAGACATTTAAATAATCTTTTGAGGATATAAATCATCTTGCAATTCCTTGGTTAAGTACCATGAAGCATGCAAATTGCTTATATCTACTGATGGAATGCAAATACATAGAAAGAAAATATTAAACAATTTCATTGCCAGTATAAAGATGAAAAGATTGTTTTAGCTTATGTCGGAATATTTTATAACTATTTTCTTCCCGATCCTTGGCAGTAACATGACGTTATAATATGATACTAACATTGTGTTTAGTAATGACTATGCCAAAATAATAGTCAGGGTTGAGACCATAGTGCACGACCCCCGGAGATTCATTTAGCATAGCCATTGCTAAACACAATGTTATTATCATTATAATGCTGACTGTGTCATTAATTTTCATCTTTTTATTACAATTTCCAAATTAAGAAGAAGTTGTTCTTTTCATTGAGTTACTGTCTATTTCAAATAGTCGCATTATGGTATTGAAATTTTAATTTATAAATTTTATGGCGGATCTGAAAAAAATCATTTATTTCCTGATATAAAATGAAGAGATAAGTCAAATGAATGGTCACAAGTAGGGCGAAGACTTTATGTTATCAGAAATATTACCAAATTAAGATCGTAGATCCCTACAAGTAAAATTTTCATTACTATTTGATTGACAATACTGTGGCTCCGCCTTCCAAGTCATGTGACAGGCTTAGTATATGGCTGTAGGTATACTGCTCCAAGATAGTATATAAGGCACTGATAATGCAGGTTCTTACCGAAGCATAATAATGTTAAATAATGGTTGTTCTGTAGAAATTGTCAGTAACCAAGGTTCTCAAGTTTTGCTCATTCATCCGACGTTTGTTCGTTTGCTTGTTTGTTTTTGTTTTGTTGGGGTTTTTTTTGCATTTTTGTGGGTTAATTTGAATGTAAAATTGAAACGAGAAAATATAAGTAATTCTTCATTTACTTTGAGAGAATTCCTTGATAACATGAGGTAAACTTTTTGATAAGCCAGGATTAGCCGGACAGAGCTTTTGTGGCAGTTCTCTACAGGCTGAGATAACCGTAGGGAAAGACGACAATGCACTCTTTATTGCAGAAAATATACGGTATTTGTCGACGAAAGAACACAAGGTATATATAAACCTAAGAACGGAATTTGACACTTTACGTCTTATCAGCATATCAACCTTCATAACAACCAAAATCTATTTGCATTTGTCTATTTACAACTTATGCAACAGTATAATGACAATATTGAGATGATAAACAACAGAATGGGCTGTATCAAAATTGGACTGATGCAAACTAATTATTTTGCATTTCATATACATTGCACGTTTATTTGACTAGATGAATTTTGTTATTTGTTATTTTCAATAGGTTGAAACGATTGGCGATGCATATATGGTTGTGTCGGGACTTCCTGTTAGAAATGGAAACCAACATGCGGTAGAGATATGTAAACTTGCACTGAAATTGCTCAATGTTATATCTTCTTTTGTAATACGCCACCGTCCCGACGAGAAACTTCAGTTGAGAATCGGGATACATTCTGGTAAATTTAGTATGTTAACTTAACAAAAACAATCCCTTTTTATTTATTATCTAGCAACGAGCACGAATATCACGATGGATATTAATGGCTTGATCCTCCAAATCGTTGAATTAGTAATTTAATATCAAGATAAAGAAAAGTTTGGGTACAGAAATTCCAATCTAGAACGTCAAATCCATTTATTCGAGCACAATAATCCCCATACGGACAATTGAAACATTACGTATATATTTTACCACAATCCATCTTGTCTGAAAGAACTATCATGGACTATATTCTCTCACTTTCTTATACGCTGTTTCCAATAATCTGATTGCCTAAATATTCTGACAGGTCTGATCATGAGTTTTCAGGAATCTTTATGATGGGGAAAAAAATACAATTGTTTTTACATCAATGAGTACTAGTATTCCACACAAAATAATGAATTTTCAGTTGTTGGACATTCTCTCATTATCATATATTTTTTTCTAGACTTACAGAGAATACATGCTAGAGATGTTATTTCTAAAACAATCAAATTGTGTTGACCGTTTCAGTGTTGAAAGTAGTAAGGTTATTTTATGTTTTGAAGGTCCTTGTGTAGCAGGCGTTGTTGGACTAAAGATGCCAAGATATTGCTTGTTCGGGGATACAGTAAATACCGCATCAAGAATGGAGTCCTGTGGAAATGGTAGATATGTTTGTAAAGTTATTTTGAGACGAAAACTGTTAGCCCTTTCCCGCAAATAAAGTTTTGGAGTATAAAAGAACCTTGTCAAGCTGTCCATCTATTGACTTTATCAAAATCTTAAAATAATAACGTATTTGTCAAGAAACAAACATTGGAATACGTAATTGCTGTAAGCAAAATCTCTTTCTAATACAACTTGTTATACCCCCTGCTTTAGCGGACGGTAAATAGTGATAATTGTGTGAGTTCGTCCGTCCGTCCATTTGTCCTTTAGTTATTCCGTCCACTATTGGGGTACACACTTTGTTGCAACAACTACTCCTATACCACTTGGTGGAATTGAATGAAACTTTCACAGAATGTTCAGTGGATAATTTTAAGAATTTGATGTGACTTGATTTTTTTATTGTTTTTTACATCTGGAGTCTAAAAGGGTAGCAAGCGGTATATATAAGTGAGCTTTGCTCACACTTTTTCTAGTTTTATTTTGCCATATTACTTGACATTGGTTGATTAAATGTTTTTCCCAGTTCAAATGTCCAGAAAAAACATGGATGTAGCGTTGTTTGACAATAAGTAAAGAATTCCGCTCAAACCGGTGCTAGGGGCCGTCTTAAACTAACTTTGAGGTATGAGCAAAGCTCATTGTTGAAGGCCTCATGGTGACTTCAAGATGCAGAACAATAATAAAAGCGTTGTTCTTTTGCTTGTTTTTACCATATATTTATATAGACTTTGTCTCGTGTGCATTTGCTCCATATCCTTTCATTCACCATTTGCCTTCTGTATCAGTCTACTTCAACCTATTGCCATAATTTGTATGAAAAAATGGAGGTATATGCAACAACATATATTGATTTTAAAATAAACATTTCTACTATTTTCCACTTAAAATAGGCTTAAAAGAAATAAAATGCAAGCAATCGCAAAACTTGGTAACTCTGATCATGTCAGTTACAAAGAGACCGTAAAATCAAACTCAAAAATTTATAGTACAATACACTTAGAGAACGCATTGTCATATTTCTCTTCGAAATTTTATTGATAGTTTCATACGGTGTAAATGTAAATGTAAAATTATTATTTTAGCATGCAGAATACATATCAGTCATTCAACGAAAAGTTTACTTGACTGTGTTGGAAATTTTATTGTAGAAGAACGAGGTCAGATTCATGTTAAGGTTAGTATAAGTTTCCAACATTTGCAGGTAGCAATAAATTTGATTCAAAATGGATGTAAAAATGTGTTCTATTATATAAAATTATATTTATTTCAGTTGATATTGCCCAAACCAGGCGCACCATGACGGGTGTCTCTTACAGTTTGCCCGGCATCTGAATCGGTTTTCAGGGGCTCCGTCTACAAAGCTGCCGGGTGCGTTCCCAGTTGGTGGAGAGGGGAATGCCATGTTTATTCGGGGTCTCGCATAGATGACTAAATATTCCTCCCCTGTTCATTTCTCCCCTTTTCCAGTGGCTTTCAAAACTCGCTGCTCCGGTTGTCCCTTCCACCTTTATTTCTTTTCCTTATTTTTTGAATTAACTTGTTCTCGTTCAGATATAGCTGAGATATTGCTCACTGGACATTAAACTCTAACTTATCAATCAGTCTTGCAATTTGAAATTTCTTCATCAAAAAGAGAGAGGTATGCATTGTAAAATCAGAACATAATAGATTTTCCAATTTACTTTCACTTCGGATTTATGTTTGCCCTTCCGTTTCAATAGGTCACGAGATTCAAGAAATTCAATGTAAAAAAATTTGAAATGACCCCAGTTTAATTTCTGGGATATGTCATTGTCGATGATGTAGACAAAGATGTCTTACAAAATCCAGTCCTCTACAAATATACGACTGCAATAAATGATAAGTAAGACGCTATCTTTCTCGATTTTGCTGAATTGTATAAATTTAATAAATTTTCAAATGCTTAAAAGCTCGGCAAGCCTCGCTTTCATAATCCACCAGTTCTCGTTTTAGAAACTATATTTTTAAATATTCTTCATTTGATTTTCAAAGCTTGGTGTTTTTACCAATGCCCTATACCAAAGAAAGTCTACAAAGTTCCATTTCCCAAGCAAGTACGATATTATCTACATGTACCTATGATGTTGTGGAACGACAGTGAAATTTCTCTGAAGAGATAAAATTAACAAATACTGAACATATCGCCCTTAGTAATTGTGTCTTTTGGGTTTTGGCCTTCCAATCCTTTACGCTTTTTGGTGTTTTCTTCTTCCAATATATAATATGCACCGGAGAGAAATAAAGTTTGAAATGGCTATCTACGTAAACTAAATTTACAATTATATCTTTTAGTAATTTAAACCATTTGGTTTTTAGTGGACTGTTCTTCACCGGGAGTATTCACCACCCTAGTAATAAGTACTTCGGTGCTGGCACGAAAACCGAAAACCTATCTAATTCGGAAACTTTCATTTGGAAAAGTTTGAATAAGACTAAGGAGTCCCTGTCTCCTGTAAAGTCTTATCTTTAGTTGAATTTGGCTCTTCAACTTGATCCTTCTTGCTATTTATTTTCTATCAGGTCTACCTGATGTTATGAATTGATCTGCACTGAAGACACATAAGTTGTCATCTGAAGGAACTAATTTTTCAGTTACCTAGTAGGTGTTTAATTACTCAGCAATTCTTAGACAGTGTTTTTGTTGCATTCGTAAGTATTTTACGAAAGGATATGGATTAAATGAACATAAGACCATAACACATATGTTAACTCCAGCTGCAAAAATTATGGTGAGCTGTATGGCCATTTCGGAAATTTATTCCTCATCAGCAGCACTAGAACCCAAACAAAGGAAATCCATAATTTCAAAAAATGTTAAAATGCTGATTCCAAAGGAATAATCAGTTATATCAAATATAGCTAAGGACAAAACTACGATGGTGGGAGTTAATCCTTCGGTTTTAGAATTTACATAAATTTAGATAATAGTAATTGAACAAAGTGTACACATGATATATTATCTCATGTACAAGTACACCATATCTAAGAAAAATAAAGAGCATACATCTCTACCATGGGGAATTGTTTTACCAACTGCTTGTATAAGAGTTACCAATCAACAGTGAGATATGCATGAAAATAATGTACTGTTACTACTTTACTCGAAAATTGTAAACACAGGGAATAACAAAACGGTAAATGGACATAAGTTTTATTGAGAGAATGATTTTGACACTATTTTATTACTTTTTTATATTTTACAGGGAAAGGGGATAATGACGACATACTGGTTGTTAGATGGAGAAAAGGTTACTTAATTCTATTTTTTTGAATTAAATCATTTGAAATCACATGTGTGTAAAATAATTTTATTTTGACAACATGCTTGATTCAGGTTCTTATTACAGAAGCAGATCTATAACTTATTTGTACTGTTGTATTTTATCTAGTTCCAGAATTCACCTCTTGATTAGCTAGTGATCTGGAGAATTCCAGTTGACAAGTCACGTTTAAACTAATTTTACTAAGCATAGTCTGAGAAATAATGTGAATAAAAATGGATGCTAGTGTGACAACAGTTTTACAAAAGTTCGAATGGATAATATTTATTTTAAATATTTACAATATCCGATATTTGCTGGATCCTAATTTCTACAAGATTTTGAATTACCCTGTATGACATAAATGTATGATCGGATTTATGTTTTCCTATGTAGGAGTATATACAGATGTGTCGATAAAACGGGTATGTTTTTGTTGCAGTTGTCAACTATATGATTGGGTAGTAATTTTTGACATCATGACGATATAGTTGAATTTCCGCTGGAAGTCAGTCAAATAAACAAACTTATGTTGAGGCCTGTTTGTTTCCTCAAAACCCAGTTACTTTGTTTGTTTGTGTTTTAAACCGGTTTAGGTTCTGTTGTAGAAACTTGTTAAAAGTTTGATATTGTGATTGTCAATATTGAATGCCTTAAATTCATAAATTTAACCACTCTGTACTATTTTTGGGATTTGAGACGCTAAATGACATTTTAAATTCATAACTCTGAATACACAGACTCTTAGTTTTAGTAAGTATGTATCCAGATATTGAAAACCATTGTAGACTATTTGAGAGTTGGAGAATACTCGATATAGATCAGACAGCTGTCTCAAGTGAAAAAAAAAACACCCAAGAATATAGCATGACCAAATATAAACCATATACCAATTACAAATTTGAAGAAAAAGGAAACTTCCTTGTAAATTTAAGAAATCATTCATGGTCGCCGGTGGTTTGTTGGAGATTTACATATGGATGGCCATTATTTTCGTTAATATTTTACCCAGAGCGTAGCGTAGCGGAGCGAGGGGTAAAATAAACGAAAATAATGGACACCCATATGTAAATCGACTACAAACCACCGGCGAACATGAATTATTTCGATTCTAATAAGACATTTAATGATCTGAGCGGACCTATAGTGTACACGGTAACGACAGCCATTACTTCAGATTTACTGACGTTTTTGTGCACAAAACGTATTGTGACGTCGTCAATTTCAGCGTAAAGACTGTTGTGGAGTCGCTCATATGTTATTGGAGATTTTCATATGGCTAGTCGTCATGGTTTCCATTGTTCCCATATTAGAATTTATGTTATTGACGAGTCATACATGTTTATACATGCTTGAATGTAGATGAAAATGGTGATAGTAAATACTTTAATTACGAACTGTAAATTTAGTTTCCTCGAATAACCGTTTCGACAACTCTTCAGTGCAGACAAAATCAACACATTTGGAACAACATAAACCAAAGGATGTTAAAAAGCTAAAAAAGAACAATAGCAAAAGCCGAAATCAGTTAACAGAGCTTTACTAGACGATGATCCCTCCATTCCATAATTTTGAAAGGGATTTTCGGTATAAATATGCAATATATTGATGTTGGTGATCAGTCTCCGTACATGAATTGTCCATATGCGCGGCTCTTTAAAGATGCCTATTTTAAATACATCTTGCTTGGACGATTCTGCAAATGGATTGGGTGCATTATAATTAAGAATATTTAAGAAATGTGAAATAGTAGCAGATATATAAAAATCAGTATTAGAATGGTGATTAAGGATTCTTAGACATCGAAACAGTTACTGAGATTCCCTTAAGATGCTGTGATTTACAAGAGAAATACGCATTTCACAGAAAGATGATTTTGGCGACAATATTGACGAATGGTCGAACGGAGACGGGAGAAGTAAATAATTACCCGGTTGCAACAGAAGGAAAGTGACGTGAGATAGTACAGAAACTTGCAATGTTCTTCGGTGTTTTTTTCACAAAAGCAATATAATTGTTTGCCCTTTGAATTATTATTTCTTTTGGTAATATTTTTTTACATCTTTAGGAACAATCCGACTACATGTTACAATATCTCGAATTTATCGATTGATATTGAAGCTTAAGGTAAACTTTTGAAAAATTCGAGAAAAATCAGTTTCCCGCAAAAAGTTTACCACTTTCACCTAAAACCTTAAGGTAGTTGCCGACTCTGAAAAAGAGTAATGGGAATTTCATAAAAGTGTTCTGCATTAGTAGGATGTATATATAGGTTGGCAATAAACTAGAAAAAAATATAGGTTCATTCGCTTGATTTTGAGATACAAGCAATTGAAAATTTTGCTGGAAATGTCCGCTTCTAGGTTTTTCATAGGTTTTGTGTAGAAATTTGTAAGTCTTGAGAAAAGGTGTTATGTCAAATTCTTGAAATTTTGTCTGAAGTTTGTGAGGGTAGATGCTTTTAAAATGCATACATGACATGAAAAATGGGTGATCATGTTCAAAATATTTTACATGTTATGATATTTAAAAAGACAGAAAAGTCCGCATATTTGACCAAACGTAAGTATGAAATCAACAGAATTGAACGGTGGTATGAAACTACCTTAAGAACCTATCATTTTCGGCCTGATTAACAAATATACCTCCTGATACCTGAATCGGTTTTCAGCGGATCTTCTACAGAGTTGCCGGTGATGAAAAGATGACTTTCCTATCTATGCAGGATGGTAATGTTATAATACAAGAATCCTTGCTTCGATTCATTGTAAACATACTGTGTCGAGAAACGCCAAGCAACCAGTATGAAAAATCCTTCCACATTTCTCGATACAAAAGAAAACTCACTGGGTTGGTAAAAAAGGCTAAAATTCTTTCTCAAACCCATTCCTCGCCTTTGGCATAATTTTCACTCTCATCTCAATGTTTTAATAAATGTTTTGTATTGCGTCTCTCGTTTTCTTCCTGATAAAGCTGAAATATTACTCAGTTGATGTAAAACTTTAAGTAATCCATCCTAAATGAACCTCCTTTTCAATTTCCTTGCATAAAAATCCCAATGATTAGAATCATTATTATGTCTTTTCAGTCACACTGGCCATGTTTAAGACAGAAATTACAGTTTGAATATAGACGACCGAATTTTCATCAAAAGTCATTTAGAGAATTAAAAGGAAGAGATAGTTCAATAATTGGTGTCGTGAAAACAGCGCGAAGTACGTTACTGTAAATTTGTACAATGCATTGTCGACGTCGTATTGTCAGTGACGTCGCCTTACGGAAGTAGATGTTATTAAAATGTGTAAATGATCGGCTGTGTTTGTACATTTGGAAGTAATTACGCTACATTTATGGTGCCGTGACTGCCGGATATAATGGATAATAAGATAAAAGCAACACGCTTGGGACACAGAGGAGCGGTTACAAAATTATTCAGAAAATTTGATGAAATTCAACAGAAATTGAGGAACTTACAGCAGTGTTGGACACTCTAGTGCTCAAACAGAAAATTCTTATAAACATTAATGAGAAAATTTTGGATTTCACATAGGAGGAAGAAATTATAGAAAAAATTGAAGACTCAGATGAGTATATGCTTAACTTAGAGACAAAAATCAGACAAATCAGAAAATTTACGCAAGATACTAGTAATCGCCAAAACTCAAATCAAAGCTCAACAACAAATACATGTACGTCAAATATTTTAAATCCAAATGCCAATAATTTTGTGCCAACAACACGCAACCCGCATCCCGCAGAGTTTCTTGATGAACATTGTCAGAGTTTGAATTTTAACTTCACGCATGTCCCAAATACCAGTGGTCAAACACAGTCCACTAGTAGTATGAGCAATCAAGTTATGTCTTTAGCATCTCACACAAATAGCAAAAACCATAGACTTCCGAAGCTTAACTTGCCGACTTTCAACGGGGACATTCTACAATGGCAAACGTTTTGGGATTCGTATGAATCAACTATTCACTTGAACAGTAGTCTCACTGAAATTCAAAAGTTTAGCTATCTCAACAATAAAAGCGTTGTTCCTTTGCTTGTTTTTTACCATGTATTTGTAGAGACTTTGTCTCATGTGCATTTACTCCATATCCTTTTATTCACCATCAACTACAAGGTAATGCCGCTCACGCTATAGAAGGTTTTGCGCTAACCAATGCTAACTATGCTACCGCTATTGAGTTACTCGGAGAACAGTTTGGGCAAACACACAAAATCATTCATGGATATATGAAAGCATTGATTGACATGCCACCGCCTGGTAATAATCTTGAAAATTTGAGAAACTATGGGGACAAATTAGAAGCTTACATACGGGGACTCGAGTCACTGGGCCAAACACAGGAAATGTACGGGGCTTTACTTGCACCTGTAATAATGAATAAATTACCCCCTGAGATTAGAAAAAACATAGCACGAGAACACGGAACAGATAATGTGGAGTTAATGAATTTACGCAGAGCTCTTGTTAAGGAAATTAGTATTTTAGAAGTTGGACAAAATGCACAATACAATGAGACGCGCAGTACAGTATCTTTTTTCGCCGGCGCAAGATCAAAATCTATCAGTTCACAACACAAATCGACGAATGGTTCACAAGGATTAAAACCACGTACATGTACATTTTGTGATGAGACACATTTATCAATTGATTGTACAAAGGTGACAGATTCTAATGCCAGAATTTCAATTGTTAAAAAGAAAAAGTTATGCTTTAATTGTTTGGGCTCCCACCAAGCAAGAGATTGTAAGTCGAAAAACAAATGCCGTAAATGTAATAATAAGCACCATACAAGTTTATGCGGGGGTAGGTTTAAACCTGAGGAAAAGCCGAAAGTAGTGAAACAGGATACGAAACCAGAGTCTGTAAATGGTGATCATGGAAATGCTAACCCTAGTGTAATGCATACCTCTTCCACAAACATTGATATGAAAACTCAAGTCATGCTGAAAACGGCTATCGCTCCAGTTAAGTATAGACACCAGTCCGTAGACGCGAATGTATTATTTGATGAAGGAGCGCAGCGCTCATTTCTTACAGAAAAGCTAGCTAAAAAGTTGGATGTCGTTAGTACCAGACGGGAATCAATACAGCTGTCGGCATTTGGAGACACGGGTAAAAACGTACGTTATATTGAATCAACCACTATTCAGCTTGTAAGTGACGACGGTGAGAACATAGCTATCAACGCACTTATCGTTCCGGACATAGCTGTTCCGATACAAAATTATATGACAAAATCTCTGAAGAGTTTACCGCACTTAAGAGGTTTGAAATTGGCGCACCCATTACGTGAAGATGATAAATTTGAGATTTCGTTGTTGGTAGGAGCAGACTTTTATTGGGAAATAGTGAATGACAAAGTGGTACGTGGAGATGGGCCTACGGCTGTAAGCTCAAAGATAGGATACTTATTGTCAGGACCCGTTGGCTATGCGGCAAAATCAGAGTCGTCCGTAATGTTGAATATCATTGCGTCTCATCAACAGGAACACGGGATCATAGAAAACTTTTGGAAACTAGAATCCCTAGGTATAAAATCGAACGAACCAGACAATGACATGGAGTACCTTAGATCATATCAGGAGAAATCTCTTAGATTTGAAAATGGTAAATACTGTGCAAAATTGCCGTGGAAAGAGAGTCACAAAGATCTACCGACAATATATGAAATTACAAAAACTAGAACTGAAAATACAATCAGGAGACTAAGCAGGGAGCCAAATCTATTACGTACATACTCGGGAATTATTGAAGAGCAGGAGAAAAGGGGATTTATTGAAAAAGTAGATGATGAAAATACAACAGTAGCGAAAATTCACTACATTCCTCACCACGCAGTAAAAAAGGATTCAACGACAACACCTCTAAGGATAGTTTATGACTGTAGCTGCAAGAAATCTCCAAATCACGCAAGTTTGAATGACTGTTTAATGTCACTACCGCCTGCTATTAATGACATTACCAAAATATTAATGAGATTCCGAATGAACCGAGTGGCAATTAGCACAGACATAGAGAAAGCCTTTTTGCATATAAGTTTAGACGAGAGCGACAGGGACGTAACACGATTTCTTTAGTTAAGCGATCCTAGTAATCCAGCCAGTCCACTCACAACTTATAGATTTAAGTCCGTTTTATTCGGAGCAACCTGCTCGCCATTTATTTTGAATGCGACTTTGTTGAAACATTTAGAAGAAAATTGTACAAAAACGGCGTCAATTGTCAAACAGGATTTGTATGTAGATAACATCATGTCGAGTATTAGAAATGAGAGGGAAGCAGTTATTTTTTTATAAAGAAGCAAGATCACTTATGGCAGCAGCTGGTTTTAATTTACGGTCGTGGACATCTAATAGCACAGTACTGAAAGGACTTGCATTATCCGAGAATGTACTAGACAAGGATAGTATAGCCAAAATACTGGGACTACGTTGGAACACAGACACTGACAAACTGTCGTTTGCAACGATCAAAGTCGAAACCGAAATACCAGATGTAACAAAGAGGGAAATTTTAAGGCAATCATCACGGATTTACGATCCACTTGGTTTGCTAAGCCCAGTTACAATTCGTGCAAAAATATTGATACAAGACTTATGGAAACTGAAATCAGGATGGGATGAACCTTTACCGATGGACCAGCAATCAGCATGGACAACTTTAGCACAAGACCTTGAAACTACTACAGAAATCGAAATAGACAGACAGTATTTAGCGGATGGATTAGATGATACAGAGGATTATGAAATACACGTATTTGTAGATGCCAGTTTATCAGCTTATGGAGCAGTCGCTTACTTACGCAAGAGAAACAAAACTACGATTGTTATGGCAAAAACTCGTGTAGCGCCACTAAAGAAATTAACACTTCCGCAACTTGAACTGATGGCCGCTTTAATCAGAGCACGCTTGGCAGAACACATAAGGAGCACTTTACAGATTAGTAACACAAGTTCTGGTCAGATAGTCAGATAGTTTTACATTTGTTGAACACGAGCAAACAATTGAAAAGATTCGTACAGAATAGAATTGATGAAATTAAAAACACGGCACGCTTTGATCAGTGGAGGTATTGCCCGACAAAAGACAACCCAGCGGATTTACTAACTCGTGGATTAACAGCAAAACAGTTTATCAACGACAAAATTTGGTTTGAGGGACCGAAGAAGTTAAAGGTTGAAAAACTATGGCCGACATGGAACATTAAGGATTCTGTCGTATTGTCATGCATGGAATATGACACCGAGATAAAAGACGATCAACTTACTTCAAGACAGATCAGTGCATTTGAAACATCGGAGATCGATAAAGTTATTGATATTACGAGACATGGTACATTATTTAAATTGATTCGTGTTACTGCTTATGGCAGGAGATTCGTACTCAACTTTAGACTGGAAAAAACACAAAGAGAAATTGGTCCGCTTTCGACAAGTGAATTACAAGAGGCTACCGAAATTTGGATACGTGATTGTCAGAAACGGATGTATGGTAACGAAATTGCAAATTTGCATTCAAAAATTACAAAGCGCTCAACACTTGTGAAACAATTACAACTTTACTTGGATACAAAGGGACTTATTCGTTGCGGCGGGAGATTAAACAATGCGCCGTTGATGGAGTGTACTAAATTCCCGTATTTGCTGCCACAAAATCACCCATTTACCAAACTTGTTGTTTTGGACATTCTTGTGAGATTAAAACATGCAGGAGTACTAAGTACAGTAACACAACTGAGACAAACGTATTGGATACCGTGTATTCGACAATATATAAGAAAGATACTTCATAGATGCTTAACTTGTAGAAAACTGAATGGTAAACCGTTTTCAGCGCCCGATCCATTGCCTCTTCCGAAAAAACAGATTAATTGAAGCTGCACCTTTTACCGTTACTGGGGTGGATTTTACAGGCCCGCTTTTTGTTAAAGAGAACATTGGATTTGAAAACAAGGCATATATATGTCTCTTTACTTGCGCGTCTACTCGAGCTGTTCACTTGGAAGTAGTGTCAGACCTTACAGAACAATCTTTTATACAAGCATTTAGACGCTTTACGAGCCGGAAGTCACTACCAAGGACAATGATATCAGATAATGCTTCGACGTATCTAGCTGCATCGGAGACAATAGAAAATTTGACAAAATCAACTACGCTTAAACATGAACTATCAAAACTTGGAACAGTGTGGCAATTCATTCCTAAACGCGCACCTTGGTATGGTGGTTTTTGGGAACGTTTAGTTGGTATTACTAAGTCATGTTTAAAGAAGACACTTGGACGTTCCTATGTGACAATGGAGACACTACAAACAGTGATTACGGAAATTGAGGCAGTTATTAACGATAGACCGTTAACTTACATTTCTACAAATATAGAAGACGACAACCCATTAACGCCATCGCATTTATTATATGGACGTAGGATAAACACAACACTTTATCCGTGGAATGACTTTGAGAACTACGAAGACCTCCGAAGTGGAAAACAGGACATTACGGAACGTGCATTACTTCAGTCACGTCTTATTGAACACTTTCGTACACGTTGGAAAAACGAATACTTGACATCGCTCAGAGAATTCCATCGTACTACAGGAGACAACAGAGACATTATACGCAAGGGAGACATTGTACATATACAAGAAGACTATCAACCGAGAAACAAATGGAAATTAGCAATTGTTGAAGATTTGGTGAGTTGAAATGATGGACATGTTAGATCCGCGATAGTTAGAACTCAAACTGGATGTACCTCGAGGCCAATAGTTAAATGTATCCGATTGAGGTAAACGAAAGATGTAATAGTTTTCAAACAGATCATAATGACACTCCAGATATGAACAATTGTACGTTACCCAAACGAAAAGCTTCATTACGCGCCAGAGACAATATTCGTAACTGGACACGTGGAACAAATTAAGTGTAATGTAACTCAACTAGTGAAATATGATGTATTTGGTATAGAGACTGTTAAGTAGATATATATAGTGAGAGACATTCGTGTAAAATATAAAATGTAAAGATAATTTTTCTTTTCGCACATTTAAGTTCGATTTATCAGTATGAAACCCTCAAGTTAAGATACCTGCATATAGACATTAAGTTTTATTTTATATTGTTTACTATGGACATTTCAAGTGAATTTAATTTTTGAAAGTTTTGTATTACAAGATATATTCTTTTGCCGGCCCGGAGAATGTCGTGAAATCAGCGCGAAGTACGTTACTGTAAATTTGTACAATGCATTGTCGACGTCGTATTGTCAGTGACGTCGCCTTGCGGAAGTAGATGTTATTAAAATGTGTAAATGATCGGCTGTGTTTGTACATTTGGAAGTAATTACGCTACAATTGGTTCGAAAAAATTTTGAATTCTTCGAGCTCGTGAAAAAAAAATCATTTTTCTTCTTCT
Source organism: Modiolus philippinarum (assembly GCA_002080025.1). Taxonomy (NCBI): domain Eukaryota; kingdom Metazoa; phylum Mollusca; class Bivalvia; order Mytilida; family Modiolidae; genus Modiolus; species Modiolus philippinarum. The sequence continues at coordinate 180,087 of MJUU01043782.1, read as the reverse complement.
TTTCATTACCACCTGCCCAACTGTGGTCTACTGTATATCTAAATGCCTTTTTTCAATTTTAACTCACACTGTGTACTCAAAAACATAAAATTTGGTTCGAATGACTGTAATATCTTCTTCCGTCAGCTGAACTTTTTTGTTGTTTGTTTTTTGTTTTGTTTTGTTTTTTTATAAATGAATAGCAACAACTTAATGATGATCTGAAACTCGTGTTTTCTTTCTAAGACTTGGAACAATTCGAATCAGAAAATACAATTCTTTTACCACTACCAACTGCCTGTAACACTAAACAGACAGCACTGTTATTTTCAAACCAGAACGTGGCAGGCATACTGGTACATAGACGCATTCATTTGCATTGACATTAGTTTATATTCAGCTTATGGTAAACAAATAAATCTGTAAAACACACCTTTTTGAAATTTCATTTACTTTTAGTATAAAATTATAAAAGTATAAAAATGAATAAATAAAGCATATCAAGTAAATCCAAATCACGGCAAACCACTACCTGTTTGTTCAATTCTTAGATTTTCAGTTCTTAAGTTGTCACGATGTTTACATTCTGGTTTAAACAACTGAAAACATTTGAATTCTTGCACAAACGTTAAAAGATACATCACAACTGAAATAGCCAGTAGCCATTCTGATATAGTTGAAGTCAGTCTTAAACCATACCCCTGAAAAAAAAAACAAAAAAGATATACTTTTATCCTTCTTGATTAATCAGTCAACACAGCGTAGCATACCGATTTTTATTTATGTCACTCAAACGAAGTCGGGTGATATGTTGTTATTCTACGTTTCTTCTGATATTTTTTTTGTATTTCTTTATTTTTCGGACCCATTATTTTGAAATGGCCTGATTGAATCAAATGAAACTTGGCATGTACTAAAACCAGCATAAGGATAACTGCATTCCGTGAAACAAAGATGGAGGCCATTTTACATTAATAAATTCGAAGATTCAATCTCGTAGGAACTGCATTGAAAAATTTGTTCATATTTTGTATAAATTTTCAACAACATGAGAGGATAAGTTTTTTAGAAAAAATCTAAATGGCTGCCATTGCCAAGATGGTCGCCAAAATACATCAAAATTCAAATTTTGTTCAATTTCAACGAAAACTGGTTTCTAGTTTAATTTTGAGACTGCAAAAAAGTTAGAATCATCAATTGGTTGTCTGGGGTGACATCGGCTATTGCTTGCTATTGAAAATCTAGTTCTCATTGCGTTTGCATTTATCGTTGCAGGAACGACCGATGTTGTCCAGTTTCATTCTTACTAACTTCTTGAATAACTCACTGGGGTAAATATGATATCGGTAACTGCAGTTACCGACATCCCAAGATGGCGGACGCGTTTCGGCTCAATATTATGACAGTCAATTTTGTAATAACGCATTTTTCTTCAGCCTTTCAAAACTTATTTGGTATATGACTTAATTTGGAATTAAACAGCTAAAAGTTGTTTGATAATTTAATCTCTAATAAGAGAAAATAGCTTTTAAAAAAACAGCGGTGATTTCGGTAACTGAAGAAACAGATATCCGTAACTGTTGCTTTATGATATAATATTTATCATTTTTTATTCTTGTTTTTGAGGATCAGAAGAAGAGATTTTGGCTTAGTCGATCCTATAACCTTCTCTCAAGGTCAAGTTGACATGACCATTCTCCCGGCGTTTCCAGTACCGGAATAAATTTGTGGTATAAAAATTCAATTTAATTTAATTCAATTTTATATATTTCACAGACTGTAAGTTACCCAATAAGGCATATACATACACGGTCAGTAAATTTTATATTGTGCGATAGTTCTTCGTGGAAAATCCGAACTGTGATGTACCGGACACAACGAAAGGGGGAGGTTTAGCGCGTCATAAAGCGGGCTTAACCTATCATTAATTTTGAAATGCCTGTGACAAGTCGGGGCCATAGTGGTTTTCATTTGGCCTAGCGCTAGATTCACTAGATGTGTCCCCTCTCCCACCACACACATACATACACACACTCTGGCTCAACTTTCAGTCTTCTTATGTCCCCTCTGCAAAAATAAACATAGTCTGCGCGCAAAGACAAAATGCGGGCCGAAACTAGTACTTGCAGTTTTCATAGTGTTTCAAAACATTTTAGCTTAGGGGACGAACATTTAATTTTCAGGGGGTGGGTCGTCACCTTAGTAGAGAAGGCCATTTTTGTTGTTACCTATTGACCTATTGACATTTTGGTATAATACAATTGTTGCATGCATATTGCTCTGTGGTCAATTTAAAAATAATTTAAAATTATTTTCCTGTCAAAATAAATAAATTAATAAATAAGTAAATAAATCACAATATAAAAAAACGTTGCAGATGCTTTTTTATGTAATACTCGACCTTGAAACCTATCGCGATATTCTTTTATAATCCAATTTATTCTGACAAATATTTTAGCTGTTTAATTGAAACTCTTCGACACTGCAGACAAAATAAAAAATACACAATATTTGAACTAAATACAGAAATTGTAATTAACATGCAGTATGATTTCTGCAGATGGCCCTTCCTACAATTTGTGTCTCACCACAGAAAATCAGTTTTAAATATTTAGATATCAAAAACATGTCTGTAAAGAAGTAATTAAATATTATAAACTGATGTATATTCCTCTAACGTAAGGATTTAAGTATTACCAACAAAGTCTGTGGATAAATAAATGTGGAACAGTCGTCCCACTTTGACTTTATTTTTGTTTAATGCAATTTTTTATTTCATTTTTATTTTTGGGTAAATAATACGCCTTTTTCAACTGAAACAAGGTACATTTCAGATATGTTATTTAATAAATGATATTAACTCTTCCCCTTTTCAAATTTCTTCAATCTTGGTCAGATTTTACGACAATTATACGAAATTCTAAAATTTAAAAAAATAAAAGAAAATGTGTCCATGGGACACGAATGCCCCCGATACATAGTTATCGGCAAACAGGAAGTAGATGACTGATTGGCTTGAAAAGGGGATACACAAAGCTTCAGACCGAATATCAAATCATTACTGCATACACAAGCCGAAAAATCTTTCACGAAAATTTTCGGAAGTACGTTCTAGTCATATATTTTGGATAACTTGAAAAAAAAATTGCGAAGAAAACAGGCTAAGCTAGAATCAAATAACAAAAGAGCATACGCCATATCGAAGGTAACGCTAAAAAATCGCCCAACATTCGCGACATCTTTTTACCTATGATGTCGTCTCACCGCTGATTGGCGTTCATTTACTTAACTTGACTTTGAATGAAGATCATGCATCCAAGTTTGTTGTTGGACCTCATGATAAACTGCAATATTTTGAACACCGTTTCATGGATGACAAAGGTATTTCATGTTTTCTAAAAAGCATGAATGACACGGGCTCTTCAGTAACCGGTCTTGAAATCTCTAATAATGTTTTTTGTTTGGGGGGGGGAGTCTGTTTACATATGAGAAAAAAATTGAATTAATCGCCCACAAGGGACACATATCTATGACCAATAAAGGACATCGACCAGAGCTGGTCTTTGAACTTCCTTGAGACATCACAAATCATCCAAATCTTACGACAAATATATTTGACAATTCAGACGGGTGACGTGGAGGCGGTGTATTTACAATACTTCGCACAACTTAAGTTTCTTCATCCAAATTACTGTCTGGTATATGAAAAACATTGAAACCTGAGCAATATATTCAAACAAAATTCATACCAGTTACGGATATCTTCATTTCCAGTTACGGACATCAACGAAAATTAATTTTCTTCAGATACCGACATCACCGCGGTTTTTTGTACCATTATTTTCTCTACTCAGCGATTAAATAATTTACGAAACCTGTAAGCTTCCAGTTCTAAACTTAGAAATGTATCAAATTAGACATAAAACATGACGGAACTATCTGTTATTAGTACAAAATCGACTCTCCAAATATTAAGCCGAAACGCGTCCACCATCTTGGAATATCGGTAACTGCAGTTACCGATATCACATTTACCCCAGTGATAACTGATATTTAGATTATCATGAACACAAACTTTCTTTGGAAATCCTCATATATTACGATATGAATGATTCTATTAGCTAAATTTTTATCAACCTTGAGTGATTGCTCTGACTCAAATTATACCTATAACTTTATGTTCTGCTGAGGTATTTGATAGTCAATGGGCTCAACAAAGGCTTTATTGTAGATATGCTGACACTCTACATGCTCATTTTCTAACACCCAATCAGAAACCACCCCCATTTACATGGAAGTTGCCCATGCCTTCGTAATTTTCTGTTTTGTATTTTGCTTGTTTTGGTTTCTGTGTTTTGTGTGTGTGTATTTTTGGGGTTTTTTGGTTTTTTTGGGGGGTTCGATCTCCAAACATGGCAACACTCTCACTTAGAATACGAGCATGATAGCTCAGCATGCCAAGTAACTGCAAACATTCAACTATCAGACACAAACACATACACAACTTTGTATGTGTTTGTGTCTGTTTTCTTGTCATGAGAAAAAATATATTAACTGTAGTTCAAAATGAAGTAGTGGAAAAAACTCTATTTTAATAGTAAATTTCTGATTTGTTCATCTACTCATATTTTGCAGCTTTGAATCAAATTACAACTTTGGTTGAATTAATGAGGTGTTTACTTACCGGAACATCTGGATTCCAATATTCCAAATTACTTTCCCCTTTTGGTCTCTTCATATTTGAAAGCAATGAAAATATGCCTACTGGGACAAGATAAGGAAATTACACAATATATCACAAACACTAAATATATATACTGCGTGGTACACAGTAAATTTTCTTATGCTTTACACGTGTTTCAAGGGGTAACCTCTCATGGAAAGCCATAGTCCAAAAGTATTCGGTAATATCAACCTACTTAAGGACAGTCGAGGGTTTACCATCTATAGCCCAAATCAACATCATTAGTACCTTCTTGTTCAAAATTATGTTTTCTTTAAATAATTGCATCAACTTGAAGGACCAAACTTTGCAAAATGTATCAATCTAGAACAAAAGAGAATAATTACTGCTTTCTTAGATTTGGGTCTCATTTGTTCCGCAGTATTTTTTTTTAATGTTTTATGGTATAGTCTGGTATTTTAATTTTTATAATTATAAAATTATCTAGCGTTTTATTTATTATTATTTTTGTTGTTGTTGAAATCACCAGTGTAAGGAACACATTTAATGTATCAAGATTCTTTTTTTAGCATATCGATTACAATATAATGCCATTGCATTTACGTGTATTAAGATTTTTTAAAAGGGAGGTAATCAAAAAGTGGGGTTTTTTTGGACTTTAAATAAGTAGTCTAGATTAAAAAAAATACGGATTTCTCAGGACTATCCATTCGGCAAGACATTCCCAATTTCCAGTTTCAATGAGTAGAAGTGAACCTGATGACAGTGCTATTAGCCCCAGCCATTAAACCACATACTGACCTTCTGTCTAAGAAATGTCAGTTTAGAAGAGCAATACTTAAAATATAGTATATAATTAAACTTTTATTCCGTTAAAGTACACATTAAAATCTATTATAAAAAAATACTTTTTTGAACCTGTCAGGAAAATGAAGTTTACCATTCATATTTGGTAGAGCTTTCATTTATACGTAAAATATGTCCCGCAGATAAAACTGTGATGCTCGATTTTCACAATCTTAGATATTTGGCCATTTAAGAGACATACGCTTGATTTGTCTTCGGTAGACTGTTTCAAACAGGAAACTGATATTCACGTTAAGGAAGTGATAAGTCTCTTAATGTTGATTTAGTGTCCATTTCATACTCGTATTACTAGCTGCTAGACTGGGTAGATGGTTTCCATTGGGATCTAGGCTAACCATCAGTTAAGAATGTGTTAACACTGAAAAACTAGATCCTGTATCACTAGCCTGCTAAAATGCCTCTCACCAATGCTAAGAAGTCTACACACAATAAGATCAAATAATTTTTCTATAGTGTTCATTGATAGAACGTGTTCTCCGCTGGGGCCATGTTGCTTCTCCAGACGGAGATGATATTATTTGTTTACAAGGATCATCCATTCATTATTCCTGTAACGTTTGGTTAAACTTGCACCAGTTGATAATATTTCTAAAGAGGTCCATTCCACTTGAATAGCTCTGTCCTTAGCTGATTTTTGCTTTCTATTTAGATCGTATTTGTAATTTGTTCTCTATCAGCTTTTATAGATATTTCGGTTAGTGGATTTCCAAATGTTTAGATTTGATCTGCTATGAAGAGACATAAGTTGTCAAAATGACAGTATGCAAAAACTAAATTCATATGTTTCGAAATGGCCATTTGCAAAAACCTAAATTCACAGTTACTTCCGTATTTTGCTATATTCCATGCTGTTTATCATGTTTTTATCGGATGTGAACAAAATGAGCAATATTCGTGAAGCACTTTCTATATCATTTCAGTTCAGTTAAATTTGCATCTAAAGCGTCAGATGTCAGGGAATACGAAGAAGTTACACTGTGCTGCACACTAGCAGCGATATTTATTTATGTCAGATAAAAAGAAATCACCGATCTTTAGAAAGGACTTTTCTCTAATTCTTGTTCAAAATAAATACTTCCCAAATGATGTTAGATGAACTTAATAATCAACATGTTTAGACATTGATCTCACTTGCTGATTGGTTGTCTCGTGTCAGTTTCTAGAAATAGTGCAACCGGATGTTGATGAAATTAACACCTGCATCATTGTCTAGCGAATTGAATTTTACATTTTATGACTAAGATATAACTCAATTTATTGATAATATGACATTTGTTATCAAAAATATTACACTCAACATCCCTTTCAATGAAAGGCGCAATGATACACATAGAAACGATGATAGCAACAAAATGGCGGCATGTACTTGAGGATGGAGACTACGGAGATCGCTTTACGTCAAATAAATTGAGTAGGAATTAGAGAAAAAATCTCTAACATTGTTTTCCGGTTTATTACGATAATTTCTCACATCTCGATAGTTAAATTTTCACATTTTAAAGTTCTCGGATAAACCTCGAACTTTAAAATGTGAAAATTTAACTATATCGATGTGAGAAATATACGTAATAAACTGGAAACAATGTTAGAGACTATATTTCATACATCTTGAAGTTAAATTAACAATAACTTCAGAGTAAATAATGAAGTTACATGAAAATGATAAATTGGGTTCACACTGCTATTGCTTTAGTTTTGTGGTGTTCTTGTTCATTTTTGTTTATTCGTTTTGTCTTTGTCATGCTGTCTTAATTCGTGCTGGGTATGATATGCCGTAATCTTCGATTTTTAATTTTGGGATCCACCCTTTCACCATTTTTGCTTCGGTATTTGTTTGCCGATGAATTTGCTTCAGATGTTTGAAGATGTAAAAAGCTAACGAGTGATGGTCGCCAAGTGTTGGCAATAGCTCATTGAACCTTTGGGTAGGTGAGCTAAAAATTAATAAGTGATGCAATTTAAATAAAATCCGTTCTGGAGGCTAATAGAGCAAGGAACGATTAGATTATATACTCGAAAGTTGTGCTGCAAGTTTTTTTAATATGGCAAAAAGTAAAATATTCTGATAACTCGAAATAAAGTGAGGCTGTAATTTAGCATGGCCCAGCTTTATGCAAAAAAGTATATCACATAGAAAAGTTGTCTTATTTTGAGTGCATAACCTGTCTGTGTTGATATATCAGTAAAAAATTACACAGAATACATCACATTTTTAGAAAAAAGACATTTATTTGTTTAATTTTGGTTAAAAATGTCTATATTGCCTCAAGCAGGTAAACTTTTTCCTGTTTGTTCTATATTCAGATCTGTTATCTTCAATATTTTCTGGCTACATTCTGGCGAGAACATCCTAAATTGTTTGAATTCTTTGACATATGTCAGTAAATAAATCATTGTTGAAAAAGCTAGAAGCCACTCAGCTACTGTTCCTATTATCTTAAAGCTGTATCCCTGAAATAACATAAAATGAAGGTGTTTATTAAATGCATGTTAGTTGTAAAATTGTCGGGAAAACAGTAAAGTTTTTAGCTATTTTATGGAGTAGTTATCCTGATTTTTTTTTAAAAGTTTTCTTAAAAATAAACTATCAAATAATGTCAAATAACACAACGCATACAGCTTTGAAATCAGAGTGCTAATTTTAATCCTTTCATCCTTTAAGTTGTCGAAATGCGCATATGCAGAACATAAATTAACAGTAACTTCGGTATTTAGTTATTCAAAAGTTTTAACAGAATGGGTGTTTTAGTTCAATATAATTTAAAGGAGGAAATCTGAATTTACGAGAACTTTTTCATATTTTTATATACCCCTCACGTTTTCAAATATCACTGGGAGGCAGTATAAAAATGAAAAATTTCCCATTCGTAAATACTTTTTATTGTACAATGAGATACGATTTAACATCTACAGAACGCCTAATTAATATTTATCAATTATGGACTTTTTACGAAGTCAATATGTTAAATATGGACCTGTTAGGTTTATATTGACAGAGGACGAAGTCCGAGGTCAATATATTCCTAACAGGTCCATATTTAACATATTGACAGAGTAAAAAGTCCATCATTTTTATATTACATATGTAGTTTTATGGTATCTCATTACATTTTTGTGGAGGACAATTTTGTCAATACAATTGAAATTTAATTAGAAAAAGAACCTTTATCTGAAGGCGCGTGTGGATCTGCCATCATCTAAAATGGGTTACATGAAGGCTCGTGGGATATATAAATGCCGACATTTCTCTTATATTTGCAAATAAAAAAACAAACAAGTAAGCCTTTTTATTAGCGTGTTTACGTGAAATGTGCAATAAAACAAACATGTGACAACTGTTAAATATATTTTTCATTGATTTCAGTGGTTCCTCTGTAAAAAGCATTTTAATATCCCCTTTTATTTCCCCGGCGGAAACTCCTAATTAATGTGTACAGCGTTTTCCAATATTTTTTTTAAATGTTTTTTTTCATAAGACCTTTCTCAGTGAAAAACTACAGTCTAAAAGTCCAACCACACATATAGCGTCAATAAAACAAAAAATAGAAACATAGCGTCAATATACTTAAAAATAGAAACATAGCGTCAATATACCTAAAATTAGAAACAACGCTGAAATATACTAAATATTCTTAAAATCACGTGAGTATATTAGCCAATGAAATTAATAGGAACTTATACCATATGTAATATATTTAAATAATTATACTTTTCTCCAATTAATTGAAGATAGGTTTTATTTAAGGGGGTAGACCTGGGGAAGCCTAAAATTTTCCACTCGTTTAATTTTCTTTATATTTTCTGTATTAAAACCACACATGTTCATGTCGACTTTCAGCAATTTTCAACAATTTTTACCGTCCCGTTTTATGTCTAGAGGTCATCAAAGATACCCTGTTTCCATATATTATTTGGTCCATTCAGGACTTGATTGTGGTGTATAAAATTGGCTCTAATTAAATTGTTAGTTGATTTAAAATTATATCAAATGCAAAATTCTGTAGTTTAGACATGTGTGAAAGTAAGCATGAATAATGATAGTAAATTTAACTAGTTTGAACTGAAATACATGGGTGTTCTGAATGATATAGGCTGGAAATTCTACTCTGTTTTGATCATTGTAAGAAATTCTGTCGTTTAATTTTCACCAAAAATTGAAAATAGAAAGAAAACTAGACTAGTACATGTAAAACATATTAAAATTTTAGAAAATTCTACTGTCCCAATTTTTCTTAATTTAGAATAAAGTAGGTAAAAATCAATAAAATTGCTGAATCTGTGCTATAAATTACCTCCCTTGGTAGAAATCCGACTTTTACAAATTTTCATTATCTTTGGACAATATTGCAAAAATGTAAAGTAAAATGCACCCATTTTAAACAACTGGATGTTAGGTATTTGTTTTCATGATAAAATTAATATTTATTTGCTGTGTAGATTTTTTTTTTACAATTTAATTTTTTTTATAATACCTATTGTAATGATTCTATTTGTTTAAGTGTAAGTACTAAAAAAGTGAAAAACGGAATTATCTCCTCCTACCCCAGGTCTACCCCCTTAATAAATATAGTTATGTATAAATTGCGTTCAGCTGAACCTGTCCTCCATTGATTTATACCTATCCTCAAATGAACTGAACATAGATTCAGTTTTATCAAAGACAGGCATAAAAGTAAAGTAAGTGAGAACCGAACCGTCAATCAAAACGAACATTCCAAGGACAATGACAACATCAGAAACAACAAAGAAACAAAGACTTAACATGAGTATGGCACAGAAAAGAAAAATGAAAACACACATACATACAAAGATGAACAACACGGACCCAATGAAAAAAAACCATGGATGAGATTCAGGAGCACCGGTAGAGTAAGGATCTCCTGCTTCAATCAATCTTCAGTCTTCCATTTTCCGGTGGTTTGTCACGTACTTTGTCTTTTTGTCCTTTGGATTTCGACTTCTTACAATACTGTTGTTTATTTTTTTTTTCCTAATTTCACCAGCCCAGTAAATCAGTACTTCGGTGCTGACCCGAAAACCGATTATATTTGGAACCTTACAATATCCAAATTTTTGTAAATTTTGTTGAAAACTAAGGAGTATCTTCCTCATGCAAAGCTCTGTCCTTAGCTGATTTTGGCTTTACATTAAGATCATACTGATTATTTGTTCTCTGCCAGTTTTTAAACATCTTTGAGTTTCTGGTCTTCCAAATGTTTAGATTTTATCTGCACTGATGAGATATAAGTTGTCGAAATGCGCATATGCAGATAGTAAATTCACAGTAACTTCGGTATTTAGTTATTTGTTACCACTGGGTCGATGCCACTGCTAGTGGACTGTTAGTCCTCGAGGGTATTCACCAGCCCAGGAGTCAGTACTTCGGTGCTGACCCGAAAACCGATTATATTTGGAACATTACAATATCTAAATTTTTGTAAATTTTGTTGAAAACTAAGGAGTATCTCCCTCATGCAAAGCTCTGTCCTTAGCTGATTTTGGATTTACATTTAGATCATATTGGTTATTTGTTGTCTATTAGTTTTTAAACATCTTTGAGTTTCTGGTCTTCCAAATGTTAAGATTTTATCTGCACTGATGAGACATAAGTTGTCGAAATGCGCATATGCAGAAAGTAAATTCACAGTAACTTCGGTATTTAGTTATTATTTAAGGGAGTACGAGTGTCAGACATTTTGTTATTAGAATTAAAATTCAGACCTTTTGTTTTGAAGGAGTTTGCTCGTAGAACAACATGAGCAAAAAAATTCGAAAATCCATGGAAAAATTTTTGAGATACAAGACGTCAAACTTTTGGCGGGAAACAGTTCTCTCTAGAGTTTTCCTTCATTTTCCATTAGCTGTTTATATGACTTAAAATATATGAAAATATAATTGGAAATGATTAAAATTTCGCATTTTGTCTATTTTATTGCATGTTCAAGTGACCTGTGACCAAGAAAATATGATCCATGTGCAAAAAAATTTTAACCCTGTTTGAGTGGACAAAACCCGAGGATATCGAATGCATCTGAAATCAGACGCACATGCTCCCTTAAAAATAAGTATTTATAGTATAACTAATTGACCGTCGTGAATATGAATAAAAATGTCACGAGTGCCGAACAACGCAGAAGGATTTAACGAGTTGCAGAACGAGTTAAATCCACTGCGTTGATCGACACGAGTGACATTTTTATTGATATTCATGACGGCCAATTAGTTATGCTTTTTATTATATAGATTTTCTACTCAAAAACCGAGATTTTAGATGCGGATTATTTTTTTCATTTCAGTACGCCAGTTGTTTACTTGACGACGACATTGAAGAGACATTGTGACGTCGCTCCATAAAGACGTCATCCAGTGACTAGAAATCCTTTATTGTCACCGGTGACAATATGACATTTATTTAACTGAGAAAACTCGATATATCACCGCTATCTATATAATAATATACAGTTACTGCCTTTTGTTGAGGTAAATGTGCAGTGTTATTGACTTTTGGGAAAACAGATATTCACCGAGCCGCATGGCGAGGTGAATATCTGTTTTCCCAAAAGTCAATAACACTGCACATTTACCGAAACTAAAGACAGTAACTGTTTTATTCTATTGTCCGATAAATACGTAATAATTCTTTAGTTATCATGTATTATACCATACACCTAGAAATTTTCTATGGGTGACTTTGGACATTTCATAAAATAAATGAAATATATGCTTTTGAAAAAAATATTTTGTGGATAAGTAGAACAATAAATATATTTTAATTATAATCTTTACTCTCAGATATTCTCAGATTCTAGCTAACACTGAGTTTTCAACTTTTGACTTGCAGGAAATGTACATGTAAATCATATTGATAGAACTATACGTTATTTGTTTTCAAAGGAAATTTGAGATCCAAAATAATATGAAGTGAATGAACTCAGTACTTGAAAAGTATTTGCTTGTAAATCGAAAAAAGGTTTTATATTTTCTGTGATACTAGTATGTGCCTTTTTCAAAGAACAATCAGTGTTATTTGCAACCTTTGAGTAATACTAGTATTTAGTAACCAATAAGATTTTTGAATTATTCTGCTGTCGCCATTTAGTTGTTCTGGCGAGGCTTTAAACAACAGATGTTCGTTAAAAGAGTCAGCTTCGTCATTTATCTTTTTCCGATTGTTCCATACTGGTGGGAGAATGTGGAGAAGGGAGGGGGATTGACATTTTTATGCAACTAGCGAACGTTCTTTAAAAACTTTATTCAAAAAATTATTTTTTTTTCCGTAATAATGGATCTGTATAATGTGCGACGATTCTACGATATGTGTTGTCGACATCCGAACCGTAGTGAGATTTTTTTCCCAAAATATTGTGTGAACGACTTTACCAGTGTTCCGCTGGCTTTTTAAGTATTTCAAGTGTCTTGCGTTTTCCATATTTGTACCATTTTCCGCTGATCAATACAAGCGAATCGTCTTTTCTTTAGATGTAGCCATTCTGTTTCTAGTGATGCCGATGACGTTGTCACGCGACAATGTTACATAGCAATATGATTGGACGATATAAATACGGGATTTCACTTTTTCTAAAAATATGTCGCACGTGACGTTTCCCGCGGTGAATATCCTTTTCATGGAGTGAATATCCTTTTTTATTCATTTTAATTTCAATGCAACTTTACCATTAGTATTTATATATTATAGAATAAAATTATTTATTATATGTTAACTTTGTTTTCCATTTACACCTGCTGTTGAACCGACAAGACAATTATAGCATGGATGTTTTTATGTAAATAACAGAATACCGAAGTTACTGTTGATTTATTTACTGCATATGCGCATTTCAAAAACTTATGCGTCTTCAGTGCAGATCAAACCAAGACATTTGGCAGTCGATTAACCCGAAAACATGTAACTGAGGTAGTATTGATACAAACTTTATTTGCACAAATAAACCCTATCGGGTTAAAAAAAAACCACACACACACACAATTAGAAAAAAATGAATTTGTGGATTTTTATTGTTCAACACTTACAATTATGACCAATTATCAATGTAGAGCGAAATATCTAAAGAGTTGATTTAATTTATTTGTGTTTCACTTTTTCTGCGATGATGTTGAAATACGTTGGTACAGTTCGCGAATTTGAGGTCAGTTTAAATATGCGTTTAAGCATTTTGGTGGGTTTATATTTAAAAAAAAAATTCCACACAAGATACAGATCTTTATATTAGAAAACCTACATTTTCCTGCCTATGTTTGGTCACTCATTTTGTTTGTTTACACCATGCACGTGAAGTCCACGATTACATCATTTTTGTCTGGGGGGAGATGTCTGTTTATGATTGCCTATTAACAAAATATTTATTCCAAGTTGAGTTTTGTTAAGGTATGCATTCAATAAATATAAAAAAAACCAGCACACATTTTTCTATATTTACCTATGATCTTTTTTACACAACTCCCAAAGGCTAGATATTAGCACGAATTAGCTGTTTACCGTCGGCCATTGTTTATCTTGACATTTCATTGTACGTCACCCATTATGCCGTTGACCTTTTAATACCAAGCAGATTGTATTTAACGGCAAAGAAATTACCAAGCACCTTACACCCAAGTACAATTTTCCACGAAAATGTACTCAAAATGTTAATGGGTAAAAATGGAGTTTGATTTTGAAATTATTTCTAATGCTTCAGGATATACTGTGAAAAACTGAAACGGTCAGCAAAGCAAACAAAAGAATTGAAGATTTTATTCCTATAAAAATGTTTTATATTCTCTGAAAACCTACAAAAGCCATGTGACCGATCATATGGTTGACATGGTAAATCCGCAAGTATTTTTTGCATGCCAACTTTGTAGGTCAAAAGTCAAGAACTAGCACACCTTTTCTGAAACGGCAACAACATGTTAACTTCTCACGTTTTCAACTTTCTATACTGAAATGGTATAGACAGAAAAACTTCAATGGGAGAAAAACATTTCTAACTGACTGATTAATCGAAACTCGGAGATATGGTTGCACGTTCTAGTGTAGACCGAATTCTTCTGCCTCTATGGTGCAAATATTACCTATTTATCGTTTATGTTTTTTATTTGGACTTTTATTTTTATTTTTTAATTTTTGCTGTTGCCCCATGGGCAACAGCAAAAATTACAAAATAAAAATAAAAGTCCAAATTGGGCAACAGCAAAAATTAAAAGATAAAAATAAAAGTCCAAATTTTTTAATTTAATTTTATTAATTTTAATTTATTTTTTTTTTAATTTTTGCTGTTGCCCCATGGGCAACAGCAAAAATTAAAAAATAAAAATAAAAGTCAAATAGAAAACATAAACGATACATAGGTAATATTTGCACCATAGAGGCAGAAGAATTTGGTCTAGTTCTAGTGTTAAATGCACGGTAATTATTTCATTTAACAGGACAGAAATATAAAGATTTGCCCAGTCAGAATCTTTTAAATTATCAGTCATATAATACATATGTAATACACATATTAACTTACTGGAATTCCAGGTTCCCAGAAATCTGGGTCCGTAACATTTGATCCTGGTGGAGCTTGAGAAGACGCCAGCGATGGAAATATAAATACTGTCACAAATGCTAAAGAAAACAAACGTTTTATGTCTGTTTGTTATAACGTAATTTTTATGATATGGTTATGTATGATATATTCCCTTTTATTTGAAACATGGGTTTTTTAAATACTTAATGAAAATTAGAAAACTTGAAAACTTATCTCCACC
Source organism: Modiolus philippinarum (assembly GCA_002080025.1). Lineage (NCBI taxonomy): Eukaryota > Metazoa > Mollusca > Bivalvia > Mytilida > Modiolidae > Modiolus > Modiolus philippinarum. The sequence goes on along the minus strand of MJUU01043782.1, from coordinate 164,807 downwards.
GGAATTTGCAAAATGTATACAGTCCATTGGCACAACTGTAACTATTAAAATGCCAGTTTACTAAAATTAAAACCCTTAGATTTGGTGCAGGTAATTCACAAAATACATCCGCTAATCTTTGCTTATAGAAAAGATAAGTGAAAACTCTCAGTATAAAGATCATTTTTTTCTAGATATTCATCCAGCCTTCCGAAATACTAAGGACTGGCTATAGTTTAATTTCATGCTAATTAGCATCCCATCTCGTGTACACCGATAAAAAAGGAAAAAAAAACATGTACGTGCTTTTGGAGTTATATTGTTTAAGTGGCGAAAGAAAATGGTCCCTTTGACTTCCAAATTAGCATATCTTTCAGTGTATATGGAGAGATTTTTAACAGTGAAAGTCAGAACAGTGATTCAAGATTCATTTTTACATAACACTAGGATTAATATTTCCTTTAAATGTCTACATTTCAATAGCAATAGCTGTTGGGTTTCTACCGGTCAATACTGCAATAGAAGGGCGGATTGGCGTGCTATAAAACCTGGTTAAACACACTGCTTATACCACATCAGGATCATTGTGGTTTTGCGGTTCGTTTTGCACCTTCTTTGTCTATTTGCCGTTTCTATTTCGGCTCTTGACAATTCTGTTCGGCAATTTTGTGATTACCATAATTTTCAAATATATTTATATACCGTAGTATTTTTTTTTTTTTTTTTTTTTTTTTTTTGTTAGTTTGAAAAGGATACACATAATAATAAATACAGCTGTTAAAACACTTATACAGACACGTATTCTACACATTAATATAGAATTCCCTGGTAAATCTTTTAATGAAAATGACATCCCTGTTTGGATCCAGCAGTACAAGCTTCCAACAAAAAATGCAAGGAATGCTCCAATCAGATGTATGACAATTACATTGGTTTCCTGAAAAGGAAAATGGAGTATGTTTACGAAATAGCAAAGTACGTCCTAAAAATCCCAAATTTTTCAGATCAATGAAAAGTTTTTTGCCCTAACTTAATTTGACGTCATTACAAAATGTGCATAATTATGATTTTTCATGACTTTGACCTTTTCCACCTTTTTTGACAAATTTTGATGAAAATAAAAGTGGCGCCATCACTCGACCAGAATTTTTTTCTGTAAATGAATAGCAAATTGATATTTGTAATCATACAAAGGGTGGCGCCCCCTTTATTGGTAGCAAATATTGCCCATAAAGCAAGCCAAATCACTGAAATTGCAAATTCAACAGTTTCACCACTTAGAAGTACCTTAAGGGGGTTACTTTCATTTGAAAATAAATAGGATTTCAAATAAATGTGGTTTTTTTGTTAGATAATTAAAAAAGAAATAATTTAGTGAAAAAAAAATTGATAGGTTAATGAGCTATAAGGGATTGAAAATTTGGCGGGAAACTGAACTCCTCGGATTTTTCATAGGATTTACATTAGCAAGGTTTGACCACGAATGAATGTGACAGAATAAATAAAATTTAATAAATTTTTTACAGAATGCTCATTAAGATATATAAAATGAAATTAAGGGAAAAAATAAGGGGGACTTAATGTCATGACGTTTTATGCTTTATGACGTGACGTTTTCTATATTGTGACGTGTTGAAAAGTAGTCTGGTAAATCCTGTTACAAGATCTCGAATGTGGTCTATTAAGATTTCTTATAAAACAACATGGGCAAAATAATATCCATGTAAGAATTTTTGAGATATAGAGGTCAAAATTTGGGCGGGAAACAGTTATCTCTAGACTTTTCATTCAATTTCCATTAGCTGTTTATATTCCTTAAAATATATAAAGATAAAATTGGAAATTTATAAAAAAAAATTTAAATTGTCTATTTTATGCATTTTAAAGTGACCATGACCAAGAAAATATGATACATGCGAAAAAATATTGAGACCCGTTTGCATAAAGAAATAACAAAATACCAAAGTTACTGTAAATTTTGTTTCTGCATATGCGCATTTCGACAACTCTTACCTCTTCAGTGCAGATAAAATCAAAACCTTTGGAAGTCTATAAGCAGAAATACGTGTAAAAACTGATAGAGAACAGATAACCAATAAGATTTAAATATGAAAACCAAAATCAGCTAAGTCGGGAGCTATGTGGTACTGAATTATACTCTAGTGCAGATAAAAACAAAATACCGACATTTTGTCAAGGTGGCTCACTCATCACATTTGTTTCAGATTTCGGAACTCATCTGGTTTTCTCCAGGCTGAAAGAGTTTTACAGACGGGCCCTCACTTTTTCTTTCACGAATGTCGTCTGTACGTCAAGTTTAAGATTCTTGACGTAACTTCCTAGATTTACACAAAAATAGTCCTGATGTCAGATTAAGGGAAAACCCGGAAAAATCCATTTCCGGCCGAATTTTTAATGTCTTCTATCTCCTTTAAAATTACAAGGACCTTTATATTTCTTTTTACCATTTTATGAAGTCGACAATATTTCATCAATTTAAATAGGTTTTAAGAAATCTTAAGTATAAACAACAACATAAATGGGCCTCCTCAGTTTGTTTCTGCATATTCGTATTTCGACAACTCATGTCTCATCAGTGCAGATCAAATAAAAAATTTGGAAATCCAGAAACCGAAATATGTGTAAGAGCTGATTGAGATCAAATAACCAATAGGATCTAAAAGGGAATGCTAAATAAGCTAAGGACAGAGCTTTGTGAGAGGGAGACTCTCGGTAGCTTTGCACAAAATTTTGTGAAATTTAGATATTGCAAGTTTCTAAATACAATCGGTTTTCGGGCCAGCAATGAAGTACTAGCTACTGGGTTGGTGCACACCCTCGGGGACTAAGAGTCCACCAGCAAAGGCATCGACCCAATAACATAATAACGAAATTATAGTTAATTTGTTTACTGTGTATGCGCCAACTTATGTATCTTCAATGCAGATCAAATCAAAACGTTTGGAAATCCATATACCGAAATATGTATTAAAGCAGAAAGGGAGTAAATTACCAATAGGATCTATAGAAGGTAGAGACAAGATTAGCTAGAGACAGAGCCAGCGCGAGGGAGATACTCCTTAGCTTTGAACAAAATTGTTTTAAATGTAAATATTGCAAGTTTCCAAATAAAATCGGTTTTAGCAGCAGCGACGAAGTATCGGCTACTGGGTTGGTTATAACCCGTGGTGACGAATAGACCACCAGCAATGGCATCGGCCCAGTGATAATAAATATTCTAACATGGCTCTAGTTAATCGTCAACCAGTATAATACTCGATAACCGTATACTTCGCACATGCGCAAATGGTGTCGGAATAAGAGTAAAATGGAAGAAAAACAACCATGTTTTTTATTTTGTTTGTCTTAATTTGTGAAGAAAATAAATGTTAAGCCTATTTTATAACTTAATTATGCCATTCAGACAGACACGTTAATGTGTATTATTTTGCTCTTGATTTGGATTTTGAACTTGCATCTGTTTGATAAAGTCAGATTGTGTATTGTGACGTCATAGACACAGACAGCAATGGAAACGGGAAATCCGTCTTCTCTAAGGTCGCCTCAGATCGGAAAATTCCGTTTTCTGTCATATTAGAATCGAAATAATTCATGGCAAGTATATGGTTATTGTCATTTAACCTTGGGCTGGGCCTTTATATTCGTAAATTTAACCCTTCGCTAACGCTCATGGTTAAATTCGAATATAAAGGCCCAGCCAATGGTTAAATTTCCAATAACCATATACCTGCCATGAATTATTTCTTAAACAAAATATTAATTTAGTTTCTGCATATGCGAAAACTTATGTCTCTTCAGCGCATATCAAATCAAACGTTTGAAAGTCCATGTAAAAGGTAAAAGAGAGCAATTACCAATAGGATCTCAAGTAGGTGAGAACCGAACCGTCAGTCTAAAACGAACAATCCGAGATCAATTGCAACGTCAGAAAAACAAAGAAACTAAGCTATAACATGAACACGGCACAGAAAAGAAAATGAAGACACATACACAAAAATGAACAACACGGACCAAATAAAAAACCATGAATGAGATCAGGTGCACATCTCCTGCAAAGTAAAGACAAAATCAGCTAAATACATAGCCAGTGTCACGGTATATCGCTATAGACCCTTTCACGATAACTGCGGTCCTGAATTTTGTACATGCGCTCATATGCCTTTGAGTGGGTAAAATACATAGTCATAATATACGTGACGTCTTGATTAATTGTCCTGCGACGTCATTTTTCCGGGAACTGTTTTTATTTTCCACTCAAAATCGCAGGAGCGCAGTTATCGTGAAAGGGTCTATTGATTAACTTTTGAACATGAATTATCAGCACCAAAGTAATTTACAAATTTATAAATAATAATTTTAAAACGCAACAATGATTCGGGTAATATTCATTTGTTGCTATGATGAAAGAAGAGAAGAGAATGAAGATTATAAATTTTATTACCTGAAAATTTCCAACCAAGCTGATACCAAACGCGGCAGCTATACCCATAACAAATGTAGCTGTATTACATTTTAATAGTCTTGTTCTGCCAGACCCTTCCAAGTGTAATCCAATATGGCGATATCTTATGTAAAATACAATTAATACTGAAAAAGAGTATATGGATAATATATAGATTACACCACAAGATCCCGTTCATTACCATATTTTATCCACTAGAGATAGTTAAATTTAAAAATTTTAATTGCGAGGCTTGCCGAGCATTTTAAAATTTTTAAATTTAACTATCGAGAGTGGATAAAATATGGTAATAATCGGGATAAAGTGGTGTAATCTTTTTCTCTAATGATAAATGATAAACACCGAGAATTGTATTCCGAATAGATTTGGCGGGAAATAGCACGGGGCTTTATTCAACATACGTTGAATAAAGAAAATGTATCTAATGGGTCAAAACCTGTTTAAACTTGCCATATCATTAGAGAAAGAAAATTTATCTAATGGGTCAAAACCTGTTTAAACTTGACATATCATTAGAGAAATACATTTAATCTTAAAAAATGTGAACTACGCACTAAATAATATATATGCATACTACATGTAAGTGCAGCTTATCCCAAAAATAAAAATGCGTACAACCATAATTCTATTCATTGCCATTAATGAGAAACATTTGTGTATTATCATTACTGGTAGTTATATATTGTTAAAAAAAGGTAATTTTGATATCAATAGCAAAGGAGTTTTTTGATATGCTAATTATTAACCATCGTCCCTTTGGGCTTCCAAATGTTTCCATTTTATCTGCACTGAAGAGAATAAGATGTCGAAATGCGGGACATAATCCATAAGCATATTTGTAGCTCACCTGACCCAAAGGGTCAGTGTGAGCTTTTGCCATCACTTGGCGTCCGTCGTCCGTTGTCTGTCCGTCTGTTAACTTTTCCCATTTTCATCAACTCCTCTGAAACCACAGAAGCAAATTCAACCAAACATTACAGGAATGATGTATGGAAGGTCCTCTACAAAGATTGCTCATTTTGTTCCGATCCCCCAGCGCGGAACTTATATTTAACATTGGACCCTATAGGAAAAACATCATTTTCATCAACTCCTCTGAAACCACTGAGGGAAATTCAACCAATCTTTACAGGAATTATGTATGGAAGGTCCTTTATTTGTTCCGATCTGACAAAAAACATGGAGGCCAGCGCAGAACTTGTATTTAACATTGGACCCTATGGGAAAACATCATTTTTGTCTCATTCGATTCTGATCCGACAAAAAAAAACATGGCCGCCAGCACGGAACTAATATTTTACATTGGACCCTTTTGGAAAAACATCATTTTCGTCAACTCCTCCGGAACCACTAAGACTTAACATGAATGATGTATGGAAGGTCATTTACAAAGATTGCTCATTTGGTTCCGATCCGACGAAAAACATGGCCGCCAGCGAGGATCTTAGTTTTAACATCGGACCCTATGGGAAAACATCATTTTCAACATGTGTTCTGAAACTATTTAAGCAAATTTAACTGAATGCTGAATGATGTCTGGAAGGTCTTTTACAAGGAAATCTCATTTTATTCGGATTCGAGAAAAAACATGGCAGCCAGCACGGAACATAGTTTAACATTGGGCCTATGGAAAATTCACATTTTCATCTTCTCTTCTAAAACCACAGAAGCAAATTCGACAAAACTTTACATGAATGATGAATGGTAGGTGCTCCAGAAAGATTGCTCATTTCATTCTAATTGGATAAAAACATGGCAATCAGCACGGATCTTAGTTTTAACGTTGGATTGTATGGGAAAAACTTCATTTTCATCATCTGCTCTGACACTGTTGAAGTAAATTTGACTAAACTGTACTGAAATGATGTATGGAATTAAGGTCCTGCAAAGCTTGCTCAATTTGTTCTGATCAACAAAAAACTGGCCGCCTCAGAACAGAACATAGTTTCACATTTTCCCTATATTTATGGGAAATTCACATTTTCATCTTCTCCTCTGAAGCCACTGTTCAAAGCAAATTTAACCAAACTTTACAGAAATGATGTATGGAAGGTCCTTTGTACGGATCCGACAAAAAATGGCTCCAAGCACAGGGCTTTGTTTAAAATAGGACCTTATAGGAAAACATCTTTTTCATCATATGCGCTGAAACCGCTGAAGCAATTTCAGCAAAACTAAGATTGCTTCAATTTTGTTTAAGACTGCCAGCACAGAACATATTTTAACATGGGATCCCATGGGATAAACATTACTTTCATCATGTTTATCATCTGCTGTAAGCATGTAGTCAGTTTAGGCTCAGTTTCTGAGCCTCTTGGTTTTTTGTTTTTGTTTTTTTTTCTTTAAATGTCTCTAAACAGTTTCACCGTGTACTACCAATGACCAAAAATAAGTACTGCTGGACTGAGGGGGCGGAAGGACCTTTTACGGGACGCCGGGATCAGTCATTTTTTTCAGCGGGAATTCGGGATTTACGCTTAACGGGATCCGGGATTTGCGTTGTCATTTTCGGGAATCGGGATTGAATATTTTATTTTCTCGGGAATACGGGATTTAACAGTTATTTCCTCGGGACTCCGGGACCATACCTCCTCTTACCCACCCTCTGGACTGGTCAATCTGTGAAGGTACTCCAGCAAAGATTTTTATAAGCAATGTTTAATGATTTGTCAATTTTAATTGCAAAAGTAAATATTGATCATATGATGGATGAAGACGCACGTTACACGGCGTTTTTATATAGCAACTTTTCTTTCTTACCAGAAAGTTCAAAATAAATTCATGTTTGTTTCTTGCATTTTCCTTTTATTAAGCGGTCAAAACGCCGTACGCATTTCCAAATTATCAAAATGCTTTTTGGCATTAGCTCTTACGTTTTGTATATTATCGCGAGGAAAAAATGCCGGGAATACACAAAAAGAATTATTTAATGATTAGGGTTATCATCAAATAAAATTTGTTAGGGCTCTTATTATTATCTTTTGCACACTGATAATCATTTAAATCGAACTTTTATTTTTCTGTTGTAGTACGTATTTAACAGAAATTGGATACACTTTTCGATAAAATACAATGAAACTATCAGTTTACAAATTCCCGAGATTTTTTCATTTTAAAATGTTTTTGTCCCATTTTACTTTTTGTAATTGGCTTTTGAATTAAAAATTAAAAAAATAAATAAATTAAAGCATTAAAATCAATTAAATGCATATCAAAAATACTTCAACATACTGGTGTCAATCCTATGCATGTGTTCATTGGACAGATACTTAAGGCCACGGATACCTCCCGCCCCCACCTCTTCCTGATTTTTTTTTTTAAATATCTGGAAAAAGGAATTATTGGGAAAAATACATAGTTCACATCTACAATATGTTAATAAGCTCTTGCATAAGTTTCATGAAATTCCAATCAGTGGTTGAAGAGGACTAGTGGATACCAGGTCATCACCATATAGTTTGCATTAAGCTAAAATAACAAAGTCCAAAACATGTCAAAATTCTGAAAGGGGAATTATTGGAAAACAAAATGTATCAGTGCACATCTATAATATGTACTGGATTTAGCTTCCTTTTTCTATATTTTTGGAAATGAGTACTTCTTTTAGACTTCTTTTGGATTATGGCTTTCCATATTATTTGATTTTAATGCTGCTGATGAGAGGTTACTCATTGAAACACGTGTACAGCATAACGAAATTTACTGTTTTTATGCAACATCGGTGTTTTTGTATATAACTAAGCTCCTGCATAAGTTTCATGAAATTCCAATCAGTGGTTTAGGAGGAGTAGTGGATACCAGCTTTTGGGTACAGAAAGACGGACAGACGGAAGGACGGAAGGACGGACACCATGAATACTTTATACCTCCCGCAAAGCAGGGGGTATAATTAATACTTCAATAAGCAATGAAGAGTGTGGAGCAACTGCCCATGAGACAAGGTCTCTACAAATATATTGTAAAATAAAGCAATGGAACAACGTTTTGATTGTTGTTCCTCATTTTGCAGTAAGCCCTCAACAATGGGCTTTGCTCATACCTTATATCTTATAGTAAGTTCAAGACGGTTCCTAGCGGTTTTAGCAGATTCCATTGCTAGATGTCGAGCAACTCTGTACCTACAATACAATCGCCGTCATCCATTATTCGACAAAAAGGCTAAGAGAAGACAATCACAACATTAAACAACCACAGGGCACTCATCGAATCAAAAGTAAGACAATTAAGCTTAATAAAAACTGTAATTCTCTCAAACACTCCATAGTGATTTCATTTAACTAAAGATAAATTATTTACCAAGGACGGCACCAATGTTAAGAAGTTGACCAAACACACAGCTTTCTGGGGGCGTTGTACCAGTGTCACTGAAAATAGGTTTTTTATTTATAATTCTCATTTGAATTGTAAAATGCATAAAGCAAAATTATTTTTGATGTACATATATATAATGTAAAAGATTTCAAAAATAAATCTAGAAGGTATTACATTATCGGAAGAGAACTCATATCCCAGTTAAATCTGAAAAGTTTCGATATTGTGAAATCATAATCACGTTATATTATTATAGAAATGCACTCTATTTAGCTTCTAGACTTTGGAAAAAATGTAAATGACTGATATAAACCTACGGCTATTAGTATTTGACACCAAAAATATAATTTCACAGAGACGACGGAATCCGTTTATCCTTCTTGCTTTAATAGTGTAGCAACTCCATTTTGATGAAGCTACTAATGGATTTCCTAATGTTTTGATTTGATTTGCACTGAAGAGAAAAGTTGTCGAAAATGCGCCTGTGCACAAACGAAATTCACAGTAACTTCGGTATTTTTTACCGTTAGGCCGATGCCTCTGCTGGTGGATTGTAGTTCCCGAGGGTATTCACCAAACAGTAGTCAGTACTTCGGTGCTGGCCCGAAAACCAAACCGATTTCTATTTGAAAACTTGCAATATCTAAACTTAAGAAAGCGTTAAAATCTATGGAGCATCTCCCTACTGTATAGATCTGTTCTTAGCTGATTTTGGCGTTCCCTTTTAGGTCCTGTTGGTAATTTGTTGTCTTTCAGCTTTCAGACAAGTTTGGTATGTGGGTTTCAGATGTTTGGGTTTAATCTGCACTGAAGAGACATAAGTTGTCGGAATTTCAAATTTACAGTACTATTTTTGTATTTTGTTATTTGTTACCACTGGGGCGATTCTCTGCTGGTGGACTGTTTGTCCCCGAGGTAAGTCACCAACCCAGTAGCCAGTACTTTGGTGCCGGCCCGAAAACCGATTTTATTTGAAAACATTCAATATCTAAATTTAAGAAGACGTTAAAAACTAAGGAGTATCTCCCTCCCGCATAGCTCTGTCCTTAGCTGATTTAGATCCTCTCTATCAGCATTTACACATGTTTTGGTTAATGGATTTCCAAATGTTTTTATTTGATCTCAACTGAAGAGACATAAGTTGTCGAAATTCGCATATGCAGGAACTAAATTCACAGTAACTTCGATATTTTGTAATTTATTACCACTAGGTTGACGCCTCTGCTGGTGAACTGTTTCTCCCCAGGGTAATTCACCAAACCAGTAGCCAGTAATTCGGTGCTGGTCCTAGAACCGATTTATTTGAAAACTTGCAATATCTAAATTCAAGAAAACGTTAAAAACCAAGGAGTATCTCTCTCCTGCATACATGTGGCTTTATCTTTAGCTGATTTTGGCTTTCCCTTTTAGATCGTATTGGTACTTTGTTTTCTTTCATCATTTACATTGGTTTATGGATTTCAATGTTATAATTTGATCTGCACTGAAGACAGAAGTTGTCGAAAGGCGCATATGAAGAAAGTAAATTCACAGTAACTTCTGTATTTTGTTATTACTTGATGGGTCCGTCATTTGAAAAAAATTACCCTAGATGAATTCTTGAGTGATGTTGAGATGGTCCACGGATAGCCTTACATTACTGTGCTAGAATTTCATGATTCTTAATAAATGAACAATGGTTTAATTAAGTATTACATACATACCTTATGTATGGAAATGCAGGTTGAACATGCCCACTAGTAACGGCTAAAATATACCTAGAATTATATACAAAGTTTTTGGTTGTTAAATAGCAAACATACAGAGATTGAAATCAACGCATGTTTTATTTGTTTATGTAATGCAGCTATTTACCAGGTAATCATAAAGATCCAAATTTCTTTTTCCTCAACATTATACATATTTTCCAATGGCAATCAAATCTCGTTGCTCCAGTTGTCCTTTCCACCTCTATTTCTTTTTCTATTTGTGGTTTAATTGATTTCAGTTCTCGACCTGATATACATACAAATAAACTTTTGCGCCAAGAGCGCATGATACGCCCGTTCACAGACAATTCGAACTTTATGCCATAGTTGGACCACAAAAAATGTTGATTGGAAAAAAAATCAAACAAAATATGTGCCTTACCAAGATTGCAACCTTCTAACAAATATCAAATTAATATGTAAAGTTAATGCATAGAAAAAGGTGCAAAAATGTTGTTTTTTAATATTAAGTCCAAGGACCATAATTTTCTACAAAAATCATTCAACAGGAATAAAATCTAAACTAAATCAGTAATTATAAACATATAATCATATACCCTGTATCAAATCAACATGTTCACGCACTGTAAAGAAAAGGTGGAGAAACTGATGTATTTCAAAAATTTACTGAGTTCAAGGGCCGTAATTCCACATAAAATCAACCAAACAGGACCAAACTAAAACTTGATCTACATCTCATCTAGATACACTCATATCCAAATATCAAATCAATATGTCAAGTGGTTACAGAAAAAAAAAACTCCGGAAACCTATATTTTTCAAAATCCGACTAAGTCAAAGGGCCATTACTCTGTACAAAATCAACAGACAGGAACCGAATTCGCACCTTATCTGTATTTCACCTAGTAGATACATTCATATGCAAAATATCAAATCAATATGTCACACGGTTACAGAAAAAAACTCTGGAAACATATATTTTTCAAAATTTCACTAAGTTCAAAAGCCATAACTGTACAAAATTAACCGTCGCGACCGGAACCAAATTCAAACCTGATCTGTATCTCACCTAGATACACTCATATACCAAATATCAAATCAATATGTCAAGCGGTTACAGAAAAAAAACTCCGGAAACCAAAAAGTTAACGGATGGACGGACGGACAGACGGATGGATGGAGGGTATACCATAATACGTCCGTCTTTTGACGGGCGTATAAAAAAGGAGTTCGAGGAGTAGCACTCTCAAAAAAGCTAGAAAGAAGGTGCCGTTTTGGACTCTACCCTTATCTTAAGGCAGGCACTGGGAGCAAATCTTTAAAAGCTGCAACATGTATTCGTCCTTTAGAATGTTAAAAAATGGATAACAGGAAACGCCTACAATGGCTGAAAATTATAATTACATGCAACAATCTGCAAATGTTCATTTGCAGATTGCTGCAGACAAGAAAAACACGTATAAGACAAAAGACAAACGTAGACAACGATAGGAACTCGGGACAGCCGGACTTGGTACCGGCAGTAGCAAAAGCCAGCGGTAGGGTCAAAACCGGTTTATGGGTACTCAAACCTCCCCTTTATCTGTCCCGTTTCCATATAGTATAAAAACATACGAATAAAACCCAATAAAGGTAGACTACTAACTCCATGACCACAATCTTGAAAGGAGAGAAAAAGACAATACGTAATTTTGAAAGATGGGTCAAGGGGTGCTCGCCGCTAAACTGACGGCTAGCTCAAGGAGCCTAGTTTGCTGGTTGAACACTGTCGCACTACGGAAGAAAAATCAAACTCAAAACTTCCCGAAGGGTTATGTCAAGAATCATCATAAATTTCAGTAGACATCGGTAGTATCAGTGAGAGACCAGTATGTGTGCAAAATTTTCCAGTCACTAGGTCTCAAAGCTAATTTAACGGATGCAAGCGGAATATCTTGCCAATATCCCCTATTACGTAAAGATTGTAAGTTACGTCCCAGCTTTTCTGGATTTTTAATCAATTTCTGGCATTTTTTAACAACATTTCCGTAAAATTGAGGACTAGAAATGCCCATAGTAATAAGCTGTTTACGAGTAACGCCATATTTAGATATAACATGTTCATATCTATTACAAAACGTCTTAAATGTATTCAAAAACTTATGAAATTTGTAACCCTATTGTAAAAGTTTGGCTGTGATAGTACGGTTACGTTCATTGAAATCATCAAGGGTAGAACAAACTCGTGCGAATCGTACCAGTTGAGAAATATACATCCCGTAGGACGGAGCAAGGGGAATGTCGCCGTCAAGAAAAGGGAAATTAGTAATATTGAAATAAAAATTATCCCTTTTATCATATATTTTGGTTTTGATCTTACCAGAGTCAATAATAATAGTCAGATCCAGTAAAGGGCAACATTTGGAATCATTGTTAGCTTTATTTAATTTCAGTTGTTGTGGATAAATAATGTCTACATAATCTAAAAACTGGGGATTATCAATAGTAAGTATATCGTCAATATACCTGCCGTTATCATTGAAAAGAGAAATAAGGTATGGTTCCGTTTTGAAGTTTTTGAATGAAATCTCGTTCGTAACAGAAAAGAAAAAGATCTGCAATGAGAGGTGCACAATTTGTACCCATGGGAATACCTATGACTTGTTGATAAATGGTGTTGCCAAAACGAACAAAAATATGGTCCAGCAAAAGATAGAGTGCATTAATCATATCATCACATGTCCAGGAACAATGATTATTATAGGTTATATTAGAGAAGAATCCTTGCTTTTTGTTAGAGCAAATGAACTGCAGACCAGAAAATTTAAAAGACCATTTAATAAGTTGTCCCAACTAGGATTTAATCAAATTATGTGAAAGGTGTAGAAAAATCAACTGTCGATAGATGAGACTGGTCTTTGAATAGAGTTTATCTACAACTTCAATTGAATTTTTTACACTCCAAAAGTAATCTACACCAGAGTTTTGATATGTTTTTTCACAGTATTTAATAACAAACTCCTTTATGTGAACTAGTTAAATGGATGGATAAATTGGTAGTTGAACGCTTACTAGATGCTGAAATAAAACGATGTTTGAATGGATTTTTGTGAAGCTTCGGAGCCCAGTACATGGTAGGTAAGATGTTATCTTTAGGTGGAACTTTAAGCATTTCTGTATCCTTATAATGTTGTTTGGTTAACGTTTTTTCGCCCCAATTGGTACGTTTGAAAGTGTCTGACTTGTCCACTTCGTTTTGTTGGACATCGATGTAGTATTTCTCTCAGACAATAGCAACGTTGTTAGAAGCCTTGTCAACAGGTACAAACATTTATTTTTTTACCAAGATCCTTCAATTTTGACTTAATTCTATTTACAGACATCTTAGGAGGTGACTCAACATAATTATCTTTATAAAAATTTATTCTGTTGGTGACAGTGGTAATAATTTTATCTTTAAACAAATTTAGAGCATGCTTGTCTGCAGTTTCTCGTTTGCACCATTTTTTTTTACAATAATTTGTTACAGCGTCTTTAATTATATCAAAACATGCTTGCCAGTTTATTTTTGAAGGCGGGCGATATTTAGGCCCTTTTCTAAAGAATTGTCTGACTTCCTTATCTACAATGATGTTAAGATTCCCCGTTAATATATGTCCACAAAGGTCATAGCGATAAGGTGACGTGGCACAGTCTCAGCTGCTAGGGTTGTTCTTCTCGAAATTAGCATCACAGATTGAAAAAAATGTTGTCTTGTAGGGTTTTTATAAGAAAAGGAAATGACAGGCGTGTCCTGGTTGTAAAAATAGACGGGTACAAGCTTTTGAATATCTGGGTCCCGAAAAATGCCTGCAATATCAATGAGGTCAATTCCTTTATTAATGTACTTTAGTATTTAATTTTCCAAAACTGTTTTACGTGCTCATCGGATTTGTCGATTCTCGGATAAAGTCGATGAAAGCAGAAAGCATCAATAATTTTGGAACATTCATAGAGCGGACTTAACTATGGATTTAAAATATTTTTTAATGCTTCGGTTTTGAGGGTGGTATAGCAGAAACAATGCAAAAACAAACATTGAGAAAATTTTGAATTGTGTTAGCTTCTGAATAATTTATTGTCAGAAAGTTTGAAAGTTTTCCATTTACCGAAGTCACTGCTGATAACGGGCCAATGACCAATTATCGGCCCGGGCTGATATCGGTTTGTTACACGGACAAGACAGTCCGTATAACTACTATGAAAAATATATGATAATCTATAATTATTTTTTATTCGACAATATGTTAACAACGGGTTAATACACAAAAGGAGTGTCATTTGTGTTCTATATGGGGAGATAATACCTTTTATATGATCTGTGAAGTTTCTACCCTTTATACACCATGTGTGAATTGAGGTTAAAATAGCAAATGAGTGCGGTAGTAATTTAGTATTTCAACAAGGCACTGACAGTTTTGAATAATCTTGTGAAGCATGAAAACAAACAAAAAAGAACAGAAGACGAGCAAAAATCGACTGTTTGATTTTCAGGTGGGGTGGGGTGTGGTGGCTTGGGCGATTTTGTAAATGAATAATCTGGTGCCAGTGAAAATGAATATTCTAAAACTACTTGCCATGAAAGTCGTGAAAATAAATAATTTAATTTTGAAAGTCATGAAAATAAATAATTTAATTTTGATTTGAAGCATCCATTGTTGAAAATGCAAATAAATAATTTGATGTTACATTTTGTGAAAATAAATAATTTGTTCGAGATTTTCAGGGAAATAAATATTTTTTTAGGCAAAATCGTCCGAGCGCTGCCCACTCCCTCCCTGAAAATCAAATGGTCGTCCCCCAAATTCATACTTACGTTATTGTGAATGTTAAAGGTACGAATATAGCCAGTACTATTGGATATACATGTAACCGATCTCCAAACATCCTCTACAGAAGAAAATGACATAATGTATATAGTTTGATTGATTATTGTCGCTTTCAGCTGAAGTGTGATATTTACATGATATTAACAAAATATCTATTACACATTTTCACAATGATTGAAATATTACATACATGCACCAGTTTCATATCATATTTCAATTAGTATTTTTGCTATGCCCTTAACTCTGGCGAAACCAACACCACAGAAGGCGGTTCCGAGAAAGAGAAAACAGAACGAAGTTTTTCCACGGTATATTTTTGACATTCTCTTTAATTCTGAACAATTTTTATTTATCTGACAATAGCCTACACCCTGTCTACGATTCCAGTTTTAGAGCATTCTTTCATACATATGATTGATTGATTGATTGATTGATTGATTGATTGAATATTGTTTAACGTCTACTCAGCAATATTTCAGCTATATCAAGACGAGAACAAGTTTGTTAATAAATTATCACTTTGGGGTATGGAAAGGGCCATGGGACGGGGAATTCATACTGCCACTGGAAAAGTAGGGTGAAATCGTCAAGGGCGGAGAATTTAGCCTTGTAGCCGATCACCTACGGACCACCCCAAGAAGAGCTTGCTACAAGGGTTCTTTAACGTGTAGGAAGCGTGGCATTTCTTCCAACACGTGGACCTGAGTTTACATCCCATCCGAAAGATGGGTTGTGTATTTATTAATCCCGCACAACCACGGAATGGGTCCTATTTCTATATACCGGGACCCTCGGGGTCAGCCTCCGTTTAGGAGGGGTCACACCCCGCAAGCCGGAGATACTAGGTCCTATTTCTATATCCCGGGGTTCCCTCGGGGTCCTCTGTTAGGAAGACTCATACTCCAAGCTCAGAGGATGCTGCGGGCCTATTCATAAGCCGAGACCACGCACGGCGGTCATACATATGAAACACCATCATTAGGTGTTATGTCATTTATTGACTCCATTTTTTTTCTATCAAAAATCAAAATTATATTCAAGAACACGTTGCTAAAAAAGGTTTTAAACTTATTGACTCCATCTTTTTCTATCAAAAATCAAAATTACGTTGAACACATTTGCCAAAAAGGGTTTTCTTGATATATTTTTCAGATTCCAAGTACATATGTTCTAAATACAATAGGCAAATACTTCAATGAACAGTCCTTTAATTTTCTATTCCCTGTTTTTTAATGACACCCCCCCCCCCAGTGAAACTGTACACCGTGCAATCAGGGTAGCGACTAACTGTCCGCCGGGTAGTGCAAAACAAACCAAAAACAGGCCTGCAGACGAAAAATAATTTCGTTATTATATGGAATTTGTATCATATTTATATGTGAAGGAAAACTATACTATTAACCTTTATTTGTGTCAAATATGTAAGCATATATATTTTTAATAAAGTCACAATAACCAAAAGAGTTAGTGTACACCAAAAAATCAGGGTAGGACTAAGCGTACAGTTGGTAGCGACTAAACAGTATGCAGGGTAGGACTAATTGATTAATTATGGAATTATTGACATACTCTCCAAATAACAGAAACTGAAGGGGTCGATGGGTTTATTTCGTTCTTCGTGATTGGGGATTTCAATTACCCGTGATTCGTTTTCCATTTCATTAATTCGTCGTGAATCGTTATTAGAACAACGCCGTGAATCGTTCTTGATCAAATTGACAAAATGAATTTCCCGTGAACTGTGATTGGTCCGAATAAATTTTTCGTGATGAGACCCCCACCCCCTCAGAAACTATAAATAGATAACTAAATAAATTTGTTGTTTTTTTACTTAATATTATTTATATATTTGATGTTTTCATCGTGTGGGCCGCGTTTTTCAACAGAATCGGGATTCCCGTTTGACTGAACTAACTGCGCGCCACTTTAGCTGATATCGTTCTTTTTTTGCATGAGGCCAAGCTTTTACAATGGCTTAATACACAGAAAAAAACACATTTAGCCCAGTCCTTTAACTTCAGCTTCCGCTACATAGACGATTTACTTTCTCAGAATAATCCAAAATTCAAGGAATATTTACACCAGATCTATCCAAGAGAGCTCGGAATTAAACAGACTACTGATACACCTACTTCAGCTTCGTACGTAGATCTCTCGATATACCTTGATGAAGATGGACGTTTGAAATCTAAGCTCCATGACAAACGTGATTCTAACTTCCCAATTGTTAACTCTCCCTCTCTGAGCAGCAATATACCTACCTCTCCAGCCTATGGAGTTTACATTTCAAAGTTGATATGCTACTGTCGAGCATGTAGTTTATGAAGTGATTTTTGAATAGAGCAAAAACACTGTCCCAAAAGCTGCTAAGGCAGGGATTTGTTCAGCCTTTGTTACTTTCATCCCTTCAGAAACGCTATGGTCGTCATCATGACATCATTGACAGATATGACGGGTCTGTGTCAGAATGACAACGGACATTTTCAGCTAGATTTCACGTCATAACCGGTTTTGACTAAACCCTGGATTGACTCTCTGATAGTGTGACGGGAGTAGTTAGCAGAGCACAACATGTTTACCCTGATGTTACTCTCGGTTTTCATGGGAGTTCACACTGAGTGCTTTAGTTCTTAATGTCGTGTTTTTATTTCCGGCTGTCTCACGTCCTTGTTTTGTCTTTGTTTTTCTCTGTCGCCGTTTTTGCCATGTCTTTTGGACATTGATTTTTGTGATCATGACTTCACTTGTTCCTTCGGTATTCTACTACCGTTGTTCCTTTTTTTTTCTCCAACAGACTAGTCAACAGAAATCGGTATATCTAAATACTAACCATAATTTATTTTAAATGTGTCAACCGCTGTATATCAAGTTTGCATTAATTGTGCACGAACGCCTTCCGTATTTTGTTAATTATCGGTCATCTCGATTAACAAGAACACATCTACAACAACATACTAGTAATTAATTAATTAATTAATTAATTAATTAATTAATTAACTAACTAATTAATGATAAATTATTTTATAATCCCCGGGCTGCAAGCAAAATAATTAGTATTTTTATTAAATAAAAATATAGTATAATATAGTATTTTAGTATTTTCTTATTCGACGCACCTTCTGTTATAAAGTATTTCATATTAAAACTTTCGATTAATTTATATAATGTCCAATTACAGTCGTTTTTTTTCTTGAAATATAATTCAGCATTACTATGTGCATTAGTAAGGCGATCAATTATACTGTGGATAGATCCAAGCAGTCAGGACAGTACTTGCAGACATATACGTAGATGACAACTGACATGACATTCATAAATTAAATGTGTGATAAGTAGAAAGTCGTTTCGATTGACAGCATTGATTTTAATCTAAATTTTACAAAACCGAACCGCCAGTCTAAGGGGTATCTCCCTCGCGCATAACTCTGTCCTTAGCTGAATTTTGGCTTTTCTATATAGATCCTTTTGGTTATTTGTTCTCTATCAGCTTTAACTTGTCTTTCGGTTCATTGACTTCCTAATGTTTTGGTTTTGATCTGCACTGATGAGACATAAGTTGTCCAAATGCGCATATGCAGAAAATGAATAAACAGTAACTTCGCGGTATTTTGTTATTTTTAACAAACGAAATATCTGTAAATCATTGTAGCGAGTTAAGGATTTAATATGACAGTGCATAGATATATATTCAAGATAGGATGTTATTGGCAATTGGCATTGAAATGAAAATACAGTTCAAATGTCATACACATATTTATCATATACTTAGACTAAATAAAAGCTATTTTTCCCCTCACGATAAACCATGTGTTTTATAATGAAAATCACTGAAAGGATGTAATTGACAGTAAGCGGGCTGATAAAGCTTTATCAAGTTTACTTCCGGAATTTATCACATGCCTTTCCGTCACAACTCGGAGGCTTTATCACATGCAAGTTCGGGTGTTTCCGCCAAAATGCCAAGCACTGCGTACAATATTGTCATATTAAAAAATATAGTTGACAAAAATACAGAAATTACAAGTTGTTCTGCAATGATCTTATTTACTAAACAAATACGACCCTACCAATTTTTTTTGTATTTGTAAAGTAGGCTGCACACGCCCTCGGTTTTGAACGAAGAAAAACCAGGCGACTGATGGAAAACCTCAATATTTTGACGTCACAGAGTAAATCTTACTATGACGTCACGGAATTAACCAAATAGGCCAAAGTTATTCACGTCACTTTCTTCTCGTCGTCCCGCTTATTTTCTCTTTCTAAATTACATTTTAATATAATTGCCGAAAAAATGTACATATCAGAGTCATCAAAATATTTTTCAATAGATTTTTGCTATAGTTGAAGTATATGATAAAAACATCATTACATGTCATTTTTCACATCACACCCTTTATCAGCCCGCGGTCATATATCATCCCTCGAGCCTAACGGCTCTCGGGCTGATAAAATGACCTCGGGCTTATAAAGGGCGTGATATGAAAAATGCCATGTAATAATCTATCTTTATACTCAAGTATTCGAATATCGACTACGTTTATCTTTTTGCACCGTTTTCAATTAAAATGCTCACTGTCACATATTTGTATCTAGAAAAGATTCTCTATCCAGGTCATATGGTAATAATCCTCCTTAAATAATAGTAATAATGAGATGACTGTGGTTTTGGTGTTTTGTCCTTTATCTACAGACTTTCATTATTCCATTGATTCTGACATTAGTCCAAGTAAACAAATCAGCTCATAGCAATTGCATATCAACATTTAGGTTCCATTCAGGAAATATATACTTTTTGTAGGAAATAATACGCTCATTTGTTTGTAAACATAGTCATACCCTGCGTACAGTTAAAACAGTTCGACTTTCAGTTAGTCGCTACTACTGTACGCCTAGTCCTACCCTGGTGAAATTGTGTACAGTAAAACTTTTGCTAATTACTATTATACAGTTTTATCATATGTTTGTAATAGATACAGACCTTTTGAATATGTGATACAGTGCATGACGTTCATTCCGTATTCACACTATGACGTCATACCCTTTATCGCATGGCTTACCCTTTATCACATACCCTTTTTTTTAATTTTTTTTTCAATTTTCTTTTTCTTTTTAAAAAATATTTCGCGGGGTTAATTTTTTTTTGGGGGGGGCAAAAATTTTGGGGGAGAGATAACAAAGATTTGTTTGGGGTGAAAATGTTTTGTGAGGATCAGTTAAAAAATCTAGCAAACCTTTTTCCTTTACATGTTAGATTTAGTCCAAAAACTTCTAGTCCTTACCACCCATTTTGAAATTTTCTTCTTCACAAAATACATGAATTTTCTCTTACCGATTTCAGTTTTTGACAGTATTTTTCAGATTAGTAGTTCTCTGTTTAAATATTTGATAAACTGTATAATACATGGCAAAATCCGTATCACAAGCCGTACCATCCCTCGATCAATATCAGCCCTCGGTCCAGAGGCCTTCGTGCTGATTTGGTAACTCGGGATGATACGGCATGTGATACGGATTTTGCCATGTATTATTCCCTATATAGCAATCAAAACAACATGAAATTGACACATATTATGGATTGGCACCTCCGAATCTCATATTAATAATCGAAGAAAATTATAATGTCCTTATAAAATGAAAAATAATCATGTAACTTTTCGTCTGCATGCCTATTTTTGGTTTGTTATGCACTAGCCTGCGCATAGTTAGTCGCTACCCTGATTGCACGGTGTATAGTTTCACCGGGGGTGAAATACAAAAATTGTACAATACAGCACTCGGAAACTACTATCATCTTGTATGACAATAAATCGATATGGGGTAAATGCACACGAGACAATGTCTCTACAAATACATGATTAAACCAAGCAATGGGACGAAAGCTACATTTGGATGATCATGATCACTCATATGACTTTGGCGGGGGTCGTTCATGGCTACAATAACCCTTGTCGTCTCCTGTATTGTTACATCATCTATTGTATGTAAAATAATTTATCCTGCAATGGTAGCTTTTACTATACATATAAATCCCTACGTATAATCCCTTGCTGTACCCTGCACAGCTGTATCTTGTACCAACACTATACAGGATATCGATTTAAGCCACGCCCACTTCCGGTATTTATGGACACACAGAAATCACCAAAAAATCACTTTGTTTTATTATATTTTCCATAAAATAATGTTGTTTTATGTATTGCAGGATAAAAGCAATATATAATTAGTGTCTTTAGACATCAAATGTATTTGTACTCGGCACGAAACAGATTGAAATGCTCGCCAAAGGCTCGCACGTCAATCTGTTTCTAAGCCTCGTACAAATACAGTTGATATTGTCTATGTCAATTGTTTGCATTACGGAGATCAAGTCCCTGCCAATACTCAAAGTGTTACAGAAATAATAACAAAACACATTGATACACACAAAATCAAATGATTCAGGCGAAATTACCGACAAAGGATTAATATTCGCCAGCATTTTCCAAACCCTTGAGATAGCGAAAGCAGTGTAATCTGTCTGTTATAAATGTGCATTGAAAGAACAACCAAATCCCTCGTTGGGAAGGCAATCTCGCTATTCATGTTTCTAATTCTAACCTCGTTGGGTTCCTTTATGCATTCTAAATCAACAAAACTAAATCTAGAATAAAAATTAATACGAATACTTCGATAACCCCAAACTTAGCCTGGAGATTCTTGTGAGGGCTTACTTTTACTATCCGTTCAATATAGTGACTTCTCTATCATAACATATAATATGATAACATACCTTTATTTGCACAAGTAACCACCATACTTTTTGTCCTATGATTTTAGATAACGTCATAGATTGTCAAAGTGAAAAACAAATAAATTGAAATTGAAAAATTACTATATTTAATTTACATCATATTCGTTTTGTGGTTATTAAATCTTCGGATGAGATTTTTTACAAATTAAAATAAGGTTTTTGTCACTTTTTAACATTTTTTTCATTTTTACAGTATTATTCCAAAAGATTTAAGTTGGAGCGTACCCTTGTTCTTTCATCCGTCCGTCCGTATGTATAACCACAGTGGCATCATTAAAATGGTTCATAAAGACACAGGTTTTGACGAGGCCTGTATGTCTGTAACATTCAGTTAACATCTGAATGTCCACTTGGCAGGCCTATGTTAAAAGCATGTCTGCAGTTTCAAATACCACTAAGCAAAAGGTGTTGAAAGTTCAAGGATCCTGTACCCAATTTGCTTCTTAAGACGTCGACGTACTTATACTATAACTAATCCGAGATTCTGATTATCTCATGATCGAACAACGCAGTAATTAACGAATGCGCGCAGCGCATGAGTGATTTACAGTGTTTTTTTATCATGAGTTGAATATTTTCGATAATCAGAATCTAAGATTAGTTATTGTTTTTATTATATAGATCAGTTCTCTCATAATTAATGGATTAATTTAAGATTCTTTTCATGAACTACGTTTTCCATGTTAATCCGCAGAGACGTTTACTTAACAACAACGTTGACGACGTCTATTTTAACGTCACTTCCTAGAGTGAAATTATGGAAAATAATTTCACAGTTAATTATCACTTTTCTTTCACTGAGAAATTTCAATCTTTCATCGTCCTCTATGTAATAAATGTAGTAAATATCAGGTGCGGATTTAGAAGGGATGTGATTCACTCTTCGTAGAGGGTGGCACAGGGTTATTTTCGTGCAGCGTGTTTGCCGCCGTTTTTTATTTCACGTGTTGCCGTGTTCAAGGGTTGTTATTTGCCGTGTTTCGTGCAAAACCGAAAAAGTGCATCGTGCAAGCCAGTTTCTAATTTTTCTTTCCTCGTGTTTTGACACTTTTTATTTCTCGTACGCCCGTGCACGGTACCCCCCCCCCGTGCGACCCTCTTGATATTTATTTCAAACTTCAAATCCCTGTACAGGTCCGTCCCTTGAAATATATATTTACACTTAAAATTGTTTACTGAGCATGTCACTATCTGACTGACATTTGTGGAGCTTCTTCGTGAATAGAAGAAGGAAAGACGATCTTTGAACTTACAACGCCTTTTTTCTTTTTGTGTAGGTCTGTATAATTTGAGATACTGCACTTCTTTAACAAATCCAAAGATATCATACCTGATTAACATATTTGATTTTTTTAGTTATAGGATACTTAATTAGTTTATAACATCCACGGATTTATTCAAGAACCGTCGATGTGGTTATACATTTCCCAATGCCATTTATACCAAAAGTCACGAAATTTTAAGAAGAATACTTCCGCATTCGAAATAACAATAACATGACATACCTTTCTGTGTACTAAAATCTAACCCCAACAAACTTCATTTAGAGGAAAGCATGTACAAACGTCAATATTTTTATTTACATTTTATCTTAATACTGGAGATAAGATAAGCCAGGTTACCTCCCTTAAGTTGCGTTATGGATTTTTTTTTTCAAATGGCCTTGGGTCAAATGCAGAAACTGTCCAGAGACACAATACATTTCTAAGAGCCTTAGAAGCTCTTATTGGTTTGTGAATAAGCAAAACTAAATAAAAAGGCACTCAAGCCACTGAAAAAGTGATTTATCTTTCCGGATTGTCAAAGAATTTGGAGTTATATATCTCACTAGTTCATTTAATTGACTGATTCAACCATTGGGAAGTTAAAAATGGGATTTCTGTGGGGACTTGGGCAGTAGTTACTAAATGCGACATTTACTCCAGTATACCTTAAACAAGCTTCATATACGGGACATACATACGCTGAGATTGGTAAAAAGACAAACTAGTTAAAGCCCTTGTGCCAAAGAAAAATAAATAAATATCGAAATTGTGCAAACTGCGATTATTTGCTTGGTATTCTTTTTTTTTTCCTCTACAAATTACATTTAATTTTAAAACTCTAATATGAGGAAGGCATGTAGCCTTGAATGCCAGCGAAGAAATTCCAGACTTTTACCCATCTTTACTACTATGCGGTATAGTGATTACTCGGGACGTTTGACGACAAGCGTGTTTTCAACGTTTCAATGGCGAAATTTCTGTTTTGAGCAGTAGGCCAATCAGCGTCTTACATCACAACTCGTTCGATTTTGTCTAAGTACTTCCTCCAATTTGCACTACGATTTTGTCAACAGGCAACAGGATGAAAATACCGTCTCAAAATATGTTATGTTTAACACAATTAAATGTAATATAGAGATAACCCTACTGTATTTTAGGATCTGAAGGGGGAATCGTAGATTTGGTTTCCGTTTGCTATTGGTTCCGACGGTAAACCGTGAATTTTACCCCCTGAAAATTTTGACACTATCCAATCAAAATTAGCGTTACATACA
The DNA here is from genome assembly GCA_002080025.1 of Modiolus philippinarum. NCBI lineage: Eukaryota > Metazoa > Mollusca > Bivalvia > Mytilida > Modiolidae > Modiolus > Modiolus philippinarum. The sequence continues at coordinate 140,149 of MJUU01043782.1, read as the reverse complement.
TATAAGGATGAAATGTCTCTGCGTTAAACCAGGCGTTTTACGATCGTTACCATGATTTATAGATAGGTCACACCCGCGGAACCCCTCTCTCGATGCACTAATGGATCATTACAATAAGATCAAGTGTTTATTACCGTATTGCCAAGCAAAGACAATGACAAAACCATATTCTTTATTTGCTTGGCTGACACTGAGTACCATTGATGAATATTTCATGTTTTCCAGGAGGGTCTGGTGATTTGGAGGATTACACTGCTCAGAGTGATTCAGTTTTGCCGTGTTTTTGTTTATTTGTGTTGTCTATGTTATATTGTCTTCATGTATATTACATCTTGAATTCCCGTGATTTTAACCTTTTTATTCAAAAACTCGCCAGTCCTCCATTTCTCTCATTGCTTGTGTATTGTCTGTCACAGTATTCAAGCCTTGAGCCTCCTTTACTTAAGGTCCTACTGTGTAATTTGACATCTAGGCATTGTAGCCGATCTATCATGGTAAGGGTCGTAAAATGTCTCTAGCGACACTATAAATTACAAATGTGGATTAGTTTAGCTGCGACGTAATGTATCGGCTATAGCTCCGTAGGCTGTTTCTGTGCGTAAGTGATATATGAAGCGCCAGGGGATATTTGGTTAATGATGTAGAGTAAGCCTTTACTGGTATAGGCTCCTGCAACTCGGGGATTTGAATGCATGTATATTCCTTCAAACATACTTCCAGATCAAGAAGGTTATGTGATGCAGAGTATAATACTCGTTGCAAATAGATGCTTGAAAGGCTGTTCCTTGAGAAATATTATTATCATTGGTAGTTTCTTATTGTCACCATATGTTCTCTGTAAGAATTATATTCTTTATTTGAAAACTTACGTGTATTTAATAATCATTATTATATAATCTGAAGACTGCTATTACTTGTAAAGCCCCTTTAAATAAAAGACCAGAGATGAATCTAAAAAAAAACGGAAACTTGTTCATTTAAAAATGGTTGCTGCATAGCCTTGATTTCACCTAAGGTAGGTCAAGGTAGATAACAGTTCTGCTTTTATGAATATTCTGTAAGTTTTTAAATATTGAAAACATTTTTATGAGTAATCAATATTCATGAGACATTTTTTTCATTTACCAATCGAGTCAAAAGGTTGCCGGGCAAACGAACGTGCCAGCCTACGACCAGGCAATTGATTTATAGAAAACGATTAATAATCATTTATTTCAAAACTTTAAAGGGTACCCATCCCAAACCGAATTATCTTTTTGGTGTGAATAGTATCAAACCGTCTCAAAGCTTTCTCAACTTGTATACCTTTCAAGTTTTGAAAAATTCCATACCCAAGGTTTGTCAAAATTTTTTTCGCGCGAAAAAAATTTTCTGTCAAGAAAAAAAAACATAACCCCCCCTTTCAGGCTAAATGGTTGGTCCCTAACCAAAGCTTTCTGTAATAAATGTAAATGCAAAGAAATCACCGCCCTAAAGTAGTGGACCCCCTAAAGTAAATGAAGGCCGAGCGCATTGCAATCTCAACTCTGATCTACGTAGTTGTCGGTCCTTGAACTGAATTATTACATTTCCTGTGTAGCGTGTAGCAGACGCCAAGTTGTCTTCATTTGAGGATTGCCAATTTTCAGAATTACTTGAGCATTATGTTATTTAAAAGCATATGCCATTTCATTTTGAAAGTTTTCAGTCAAAATATGACAGCATCCCAAAAGGACAGTGTTCAAATAACAATGATTGAGGGAATTAGGAGATATTATTTTATCTTCATCACGGTAAGACATGATCTCATTCGTAATTTCATTTTCAGCTTATTTAAATTCTTTCTGAAGTATTGAATTTCACTGTGAGAGGCTTGGAGTGTCCTCGGCACCGTCACCTACATTGAATCTTTTTTCGGAATGACTGCGGACTGCAGTCTGTTGACGGAGGGTAAAGTGCCAAAAAGACCATTTTGCTTGTTTTTTGTTGACTTCTTAAAATTGTTTTCCGCTGTTCAAGGAGGCATTTCTGAACAACAAACGTAATTTTGCCGGGTCATGAAGAGGCACTGATTAATCGATGATCTGACAAGTCAAAGAAGTCAAAGTTAAAAGTTATAACAATGATTGAGGGAATCAAGTCAAAGTTGAAAGTTATAGAAGAAGCTTATGGCTTGAAACTGCAAGCACTTGTTTCATGAAAAATGTCAGCCCCTCCCTCTCTTGAAAGAAGAGTGGGAGGGACTGACATTTTCAATGAAACAAGTGCCTGTGAAAAAACAACTTCTAAACTGCTGAAAGGAAATGTCACGGTCACCATGGCAGCACGAACTAGTTTCCGATTAAGCGGATTGCCGTTATGGTAACCTCGTGAAATGGCAAGGATACCAGAAGGGAATTTTTTGGCGTTGAAGTCCGTTGAAACACGAGACATATGATTTAAGTAATCGGAGAATTTCTTGACAATAATTTTCGAGTTGACTGGGTGACAAAAAGAAGAAAAATGACAGTTTTGCAAAAAATGTATTTATATGCAAACTGACTCTCGTTATGTTGAGAAATGAAATTAGCCAATGAATGAAGTTGATTTTGTCATGTGATCTTTTGGTCGTACAAAAAAGGTCACGTGACAGGCAGAAAAAAAATCGAAGGCACCAATGTTTATCTTTGGATGACATTTTTACCATAAGTGCCAGCTTCGCTGGCATAATATTCGGATACTTTAAGGCTGATGATTACAATGGTATATTTGTGATACTTTTTCTTTGCATGCATGAACGATTGTGTAGATGAAATATGGAATTTTACCAATCGTACTTTATAAAATATATTCCTGAGTGTAGCAGATCTTGAATTTTCTTTTTTGATTTCAGAAGTAAACTGTTTATCACCACTCATCAGTACACTGAGCACAAATAGGCCTGAAAGAAGGCATCAAATGTTGTCAATGTACTGATCGATGCAAATGGCAATCTGCATAAGCTTTAGACAGATCACGCAGCGCTAGTTTCATTGGGCGAACTCGATTTGCGCCAAAAATGAATCTAATTGCGCCAGTACTCTAATTGCGCCACTTATTTTGGACCACCCTAGATAGAAATTGCGCCAATGAAAAATATAGGTAACAGCAGGTAAGTTCAGGTAAAGTGATTTTATTTAAATGCAAATATATGACTTCCTTCCTGCTTTTATCCGGGCTTGGGGCCGGCAGCATACATATCGTGCACTGGCGAGTTAAAGTCATTTTAATAGTAAACACAAAAGGTAAAGTGTCTCACATCTACAATCGACGACTTGGTCTATAAAACTCGGGTAAAATTGGGGCAAAGGTAGAGATTTAAAAATACATGTAGGTATACAGGTAAGGGTGGCGCAATTAGATTCTGTTTACAGGTGTAATTTATACCTTCCGCATTCAAAATTGTGGCACAGTTTCTATCTATGAAAATACCTAATTGGCGCAAATTGATTCCCCCCGTTTCATTCCACTTGGACTAAGGCATTATTCATTTTTGTTTGCTTTGTCTGTCATTTTGAATCTTGTTTTTTAATAAGTATTGTGCATATATCATCACGGTAGTTTTTATTGTTATATCTAGTTCATGCTTGTCCATCCTGGGCACTTTATGATAACGGGTCCCTGTAAAACACGAAACGAAACAGAAACGGAACGAAACGAAACGAAATATTACCAAATCTGTAAAACACGAAACGAAACAGAAACGGAACGGTTTTACAGATTTGGTTATATTTCGTTTCGTTTCGTTCCGTTTCGTGTTTTACCCTCAAAATACAGGTGTTTAAGTTTTTTAGGCATTATTGTTCATTTTTGTTTGCTTTGTCTTTGTCATGTTTCTATGCTGCATTGCCATGTTGATGATTGTTTTTTTTTTGGTTGAGATTTCCCCCCCCCCCACCCCCTATTTCTGATGTTAAACTGATGTACATATAAATTTTACCAACTTTACCAACATTTAGTTTGCAACTGTATATCCAGTACGAGATGAAGTTCGTGTGTATTAAGTGATAAGTAATGCATCATTTACGACTGATGGTACTCTACTAAAAACATAGGTAATCAACTATTACAGAGTTTGCCTCGTTATGGCATATGGTCTAAGTGACCTTATTTTACCTGTGAAAAAGACCTATCAATTAAAGTAAATGTATAAACATGGTAAAATATGGTTCTACTTTATACAATCACTGAGGTATAATCTCGGACCTAATTTAGATGTAAGTCACTAAAGTGGAAAATGTGGTCAAAGTGACCTACATTGTCCGACCATCAGAGATGCATGCATGTGAAAGATTACACGATTCTACCTTGTACAGTGACTGAAATATGAGCTCGGATGTAGACTTGAATGTAAGTCACTCAAGCGAAAAATGTGGATCAAAGTGTCCTAATTTTGCCTGGATGCTGACCTACCGTCAGGGATGAAAGCATGTGCAAGGATAGACGATCCTTGTATTGATAGTTACTGAGATATGAACTTGTCTTGTGCTCTGTGTGCCAAAACATGATGACCAGAAAAAATGTGACTGATACAATTTTTTGCCGACTTGCACGGAGATTGCAAATTCCAGTTATAGTATGGTGAATGACAGGTGGGCGGGGAAAATGGGATACCTGTTTTGTGAAATCAACTCCCTCTACATTTTTCAACCTAGATTTTTTAAACTTATCAAAATGTTTCTATATATATTGTAGATATGCACCTTACTATATATGGAATTATTTTGATTTTTTCTATATTTTCCTTACTTTGGAACTAAGTCATTTTTTATCGACATTTTAAACAAAGGATGTAAACAAGAGGCTCTCAAGAGCCTGTATCGCTCATCTGGCCCTTGATTAACATAGACATTTTATGTTAATGAGCCCATATAAATAGTTAAGCTATAAATCCAATATCCCTAATTAGTTAAAGGGGAGAAGACCTCTGTAAGTGTTTCCCATGTGGTCCAATGTTAAACTATGTTCCCTGCTGGCAGCAATCTTGGATAAAGTGTGAACCTAAAAAAAAGTTTTCTTTTCAGGCTCCCACATAAAGAATATTTTGACCAAGTTTGGTTACATTGGCTAAGTAGTTTCAGAGGAGATCTTTGAATGTGTTTTCCCATAGGGTCCAATGTAAATACTAAGTTCCCGCTGGTCGATATGTTGGATATTGCGCTGACCTGAAAAACACCTTTTTCAAGGGACCACTTAATAACTATTGCGGCCAAGTTTTGTTCCAATTGGCTCATTACATTCAGAGGAGAAGATCTTTGAATGTGTTTTCCCATAGGGTCCAATGTTAAATCTATGTTTCCCACTGGCGGCCATGTTGAATATAGTGCGATCCTGAAAAAACACCTTTTTTGCAAAGGACCACCTAAGGACTATTGTGACCAAGTTTGGTTCCACTTGGTTCAGTAGTTTCAGAGAAGAAGATCTCTGAAAGTGTTTTCCCATAGGGTCCAATGTTAAAACTATGTTTCCCGCTGGTGGCCATCTTGAATATCGCGCTGACCTGAAAAACACCTTTTTTGCAAAGGACCACTTAAGGACTATTATGGCCAAGTTTGGTTCCGATTGGCCCAGTAGTTTCAGAAAAGAAGATGTTCGAATGTGTTTTCCCATAGGGTCCAATGTTAAAACTATGTCCCCGCTGGCGGCCACGTTGAATGTAGCGCGATCCTGAAAAACACCTTTTTTGTAAAGGACCACCCAAAGACTATTGTGACCAAGTTTGGTACCAATTGGCTTTGTAGTTTCAGAGAAAGTGTGTTCCCATAGGGTCCAATGTTAAAACTATTTTCCCAGCTGGCAGCCATCTTGGAAATTGCGTGGACCTAAAAAACACCTTTTTGGTAAGGAACCACCCAAGGACTATTGTGGCAAAGTTTGGTACCAATTGGCTCTGTAGTTTCAGAGAAGAAGATCTTTGAAAGTGTGTTCCCATAGGGTCCAATGTTAAAACAAACTATTTTCCCCGCTGGCGGCCATCTTGGAAATTGTGCGGACCTAAAAAACACATTTTTTGTAAGGGACCACCCAAGGACTATTGTGGCCAAGTTTGGATCCAATTGGCTCAGTAGTTTCAGAGAAGGAGATCTTTGACAGCGTTTTCCCATAGGGTCCAATGTTAAAACCATGTTCCCCGCTGGCGGCAATCTTGGAAATTGCGCGATCCTGAAAAACACCTTTTTGCAAGGGACCACCCAAAGACTATTGTGGCCAAGTTTGGCACCAATTGGCTCAATAGTTTCAGGGGAGAAGATCTTTGTATGAAAAGTTTACGCCGGACGGACGACGAACGGACGACGGACGCAAAGTGATGGCAAAAGCTCACCCTGGCATTAGCCAGGTGAGCTAAAAATGGAAAACAGGAAACACCTACAATGGCTGAAAACTATAATTACATGCCACAATCTGCTATGGAACTGCACATGAATAAGACAAACGTAGACAACCATAGGAACTCGGGACAGTCGGACTCGGTACCAGCACCAGCAAATGCCAGTGGTAGGGTTAAACCGGTTTATGGGTACCCAAACCTCCCCTTTATATGTCCCGTTTCCCTATACATGTATTATAATAAACATACGAATAAAACCCAATACAGGTAGACCACTAACTCCATGACCACAATCTGGAAAGGAAAGAAAAAAACCAATACCTATTTTGTGAAATCAACTCCTCCTACAGTTTTCAAATGTGATCTTTGAAACTTCACAAAATGTTTTTATATATTGTAGATGTGCATCTGACTTAATGGAATTATTTTCGTATTTTCCCAGACCTTTTAACTTATTCATTTTAAATGGATATTTTAAACATATTCTTCACACAGATCCATTTTAAGGAAAAATTAAAACTATTAAAAAAAACTATAGGCTCAAGAGACTGAGCCTGTATCGCTCACCTGACAAAATGCTTCTATGCAGGGACTATATATATGTTATGTATATTCCCTGTTCTATGCCATGTATGACCAAAAAAGATGTATTTTACCAATGAGGTCTAATCTCCATTGGCACAAGTGTTTTTTGTCTGATCCTATTGAAATGAGTAATCTTTGTAAAGGACCTTCGATACATAATTCCAATAAAGTTTAGTTAAATTTGCTTGAATAGTTTCAGAGAAGATTATGAAAAGCATGGTTTTCACATACTGGGCTACGATGTTCTGCACTGGAGGCCATTTTTTTGTCGGATCAAAATGAAATGAGCAAATTTTGTAAAGTACCTTCCCTACATCATTCCTGCAAAGATTGGTTGAATTTGCTTCAGCCCTTTCAGGTGAGAAACATGAAAATGCCATTTCCAATAGGGTCCAATGTTAAACGTAAAATCTGTGCTGGCTGTCATGTTTTTTATCAGATCTGAATGAAATGAGTGATCTTTGTTAAGGACCTTTAGTACATCATTCCTGTAAAGTTTGGTTGAATTTGCTTCAATTTTTTCAGAGGAGAAGATGTAAATGTGATTTTCCCATAGGGTCCAATGTTAAACCATGTTCCTTGCTGGCGGCCATGTTTTTTGTCTGATCGGAAGGAAATGAGCAATCTTAGTTAAGCATTTGATTTTTCTCATTGGGTCCCATGTTAAACCTTAGTTCTACGCTGGCAACCATGTTTTTTGCCGGATCAGAACAAAATTAGCAATCTTTGTAAAGGACCTTTAGTACATCATATTCCTGTAAAACTTGGTTGAATTTGCTTCAGTGGTTTCAGAGGAGAAGATGAAAATGTTATTTTCCCACAGGGTCCAATGTTAAAACATGTTCCTTGCTGGCGGCCATGTTTTTTGTCTGATCGGAAGGAAATGAGCAATCTTTGTTAAGGACCTTTAGTACATCATTCCTGTAAAGTTTGGTTGAATTTGCTTCAGCCGTTCCAGAGCAAAGATGACTAGAGGCTCCCAGGAGCCTGTATAGCTCACCTGTATATAGCATGGTACATCCATGCAATAACATTGATTTTTAAATACATTTCCTATGAGGTCTAAAGTTAATCAATGGGACTGCTGGCGGTTATCTTGGATTATGCAGGGACGTGTCAGACAGATTTTTTACTTAACACCACCCAAGGACTATCATGACAAAGTTTGGTTGCAATTGGCTAATTTGTTTCAGAGGAGTTGAATGCATTTGCCATAGGGTCTAATGTTAATCAATGGACCCCATTGTCGGCCATCTTGGATTACACACTGACATGTCAGATACAATTTTCAGCTAAAAATTTGGTATTTTGTTATAGTGCGATTTTGGCTTATAGCTTGGAAACGGTAAAAGCTACGCAAAATCCGTCGGCATACATCCAAGAGCTCATGTCAAGAAGAATCCAAAGAAAGAAACCCCATCAAAATCCGATGAAAAATAAACAAGAGGCTCTCAAGAGCCTGTATCGCTCACCTGGGTCATAGCTGACACAATAAGTCAAAATAATCACAATGTTTAAGGTTCTCATTTTCAAATTTGTTTATTAATGTTTAAGGGTCTCATTTTATAGATTGCTGATGTTTATTAATGTTTAAGGATCTCATTTTGAAGTTTGCTGATGTTATATGATCCAAAATTAAACTATGTTCCCCACTGGCAGCTATTTTTGATGAGGCGTAGACCAACTGTCACCTTTCTTGAAGAAGACCTATTAGGATCATTGTGCCTCACTTTGGTTCCAATTGGCATAGTATTTTCAGAGGAGATCTTTAAATGATTTCCCATGGGGTCCAAGGTTAAACAATGTTCCCCGCTGACTGCCATCTTGGATGCTATGCGGACATCCAGACACATTTTATGAAGGGGACCAAGTAAGGACCATTGTGACTAAGTATGATTCCAATTGGCCATGTACTTTCAGAGGAGAAGATCTTTGAATATGTTCCCCTATAGGGTCCAATGTTAAAAACATGTTCCCTCCTGGCGAACATCTAGGATATATGATGTGGACTTGCTGAACACATTTTTTAAAAGAGGCCACCTATGGACCATTGTGACTAAGTTTGGTTCCAATTAGCCCAGTATTTTCAGAGGAGAAGATTTTGGCAATATTGTCCAATTTTGGACCAAGTTCCCGCTGGCGGCCATCTTGGATGACGTGCAGACTTGCCGGAAAAAATTTTCAAAGGGGGCCACCGAAGGACTATTGTGACCAAGTTTGGTTCTAATTTGCACAGTAGTTTAAGAGAAGATCTTAGAATGCTTTCCCATAGGGTCCAATGTTAAACTGCGTTCCCTGCTGGCGGCCATCTTGGATATGATACAGACTTGCCAGACATTTTTTTAATGGGGCCACCAATGGAGCATTGTGCCCAAGTTTGGTTCCAATTTGACCAGTGGTTTCAGAGATGTTTGAATGAAAAGTTTACAATGGACAGACCACTAATGACAAGAAGATCTCCATGGCATAGCCATGCAGTCAGCTTTAAAGTTATACAGGCATTGAAGCTTAGATGCCTCTACAATATCAACTGAGAAAGATACTTGCATTATGGGCTAGCAAATAGGAATAAATAAAACAATATAAATTTATATACAATTATTATTAAATTGTGAAATAAGTATAGTTTATTAAAGTATATTTGCAGTGGCCCAGTGGTTTCAGAGGAGAAGATTTTTGAAGAAAAGTTTACGACGGAAGGACGGATGGACGGACAACGGACGCCAAGTGATGGCAAAAGCTCACCCTGGCATAGCCAGGTGAGCTAAAAACTGAAGTACTTTGTAAAAGTGTGATTTTGGCCCCCTGAGGCCCTTATAACTCGGAAACGGTAAGAACTACGCAAAATCCGTCGCCACACCTCCGAAAGCTCATTTTAAGATGAATCCAAAGAAAGAAACCCCATCAAAATCCGATGAAAAATAAAAATTTGAGGTGCTTTGCCCCGTTTGACCCCTTATAGCTCAGAAAGGGAAAGAGTTATCCAAAATCTGATAGTTGTGCGCCATGTTTATTTTTCATAAGGAATCCAATGAAAAAAACCATCAAAATTCGACTAGAAAAAAAATAATTAAAATTTCCCATAGGGTCCAATGTTAATCAATGGGTCCCACTGGCGGCCATCTTGGATTATGCACGGACATGTCGGACACAATTTTTCATTTACACCACCCAAGGACTATTGTGACAAAATTTGGTTGCAATTGGCCTAGTGGTTTCAGTGGAGTTGATCTTTAACGACGGACGACAGACGGACAGACGGCGACGACGGACGCCAAGTGATGGCAATAGCTCACATGATCTTTTAGGTCAGGTGAGCTAAAAATGTGATATTTCCCATAGAGTCCAATGTTAAACCTAAGTTCCGCGCTGGTGGCCATTTTTTTATCAGATGGGAACGAAATGAGCAATCTTTGTAAAGGACCTTTAGTACAGCATTCCTGTAAAGTTTGGTTGAATTTGCTTCTGACAGTGGTTTCAGAGGAGAAGATGAAAATTTGATTTTCCTGTAGGGTCCAATGTGCTAGAGGCCATGTTTTTTGTCAGATCAAAGGAAATGAACAATCATTGTTAAGGACCTTTAGTACATCATTCCTGTCAAGTTTGGTTGAATTTGCTTCAGCTTTTTGAGAGCAGAAGATGAAAATGTGAATTTTCCCATAGGGTCCAATGTTAAACCTAAGTTCCGACTTGGAGGCCATTTTTTTTATCCGATCAGAGAGAAATAAGCAATCTTTCTAAAGGACCTTCCATACATCATTCCTGTAAAGTTTGGTTGAATTTGCTTCAGTAGTTTCAGAGGAGAAGATGAAAATGTGAAAAGTTAACGGATGAACGGATGACTGACGGACGCCAAGTGATGGCAATAGCTCACACTGACCCTTTGGGTCAGGTGAGCAAAAAACAAGGCTAGGACTTTAAAGTACAGATGCAAGATGACATAATTATTCTTAAAATACATGTCGTCTCTACCAACTATGTTGGAGGTGACAAAGGGTCTAGTTTCCCTACATACAACAATTTTACCCTTTATCTTTTGGACCCTTTCCAAACTTCAACATTTCTTTTTCATTTTTCCTGCTTCTAACTTCTTGCATTTTCCCATTTCCATAATTTTTTTCATCATTTTTTCCTTTTCTCAAAATTTTTTAACCACCTTTCTTCAATTTCCCAAAAAACCCTGTTCCTCAAACATGGGACAGCATAATAAATCCAGACACACAGAATTAGTTTGATATGTTTATTATAGAAATCTATCATTCATAAAAAAATGTTAACACCAGATTCAATAGTAGCAGAATTGGTTCTGATTGGTTAGCATTGAAGCTCTCTCATATAACATATATACAAATGTTCAAATTAGCCAGAAATATATAGATATATTTACCAAATAATATACATAAAATGCTAGGCAAAAATAACAGACCATAGGCAATAACAAATATATATGAAATTAGTCCAAGCATTAAGTTGGAATTGATAAAATTATAAACAAATGTAAATGTAAAAACAGATAAAAACAATTATTTTATGGTTCTTTATAAAAAAATAAGACTTCAAAAAGTTTTTTTTCCAGTTTCTATAAAATCTCGAGGCCAGCCTGAATATAATTGAACAAGTTATTATATCTCAAATTTCACATATAACAACATACAAAGTACAGTAGTCCACCTCTTATAAGGCCACCTTATTTGCAGCATAAAGTTGGCCTTATAAGAGGGGTGGCCTTTGGTGAGGGGATTGAAATTTTGTGGGAACATTTTTATAGATGCATGATCAAGCTAGGTAGTCCACCACAATGTATGTAAGGCAAGCCTACATTGTGTTACCATTTTAGTTCAATATGTTTCACATGAGTGAATAATCATTATTCATTGTTGCATATAGAATTGCATTAAATATATACTCCTTGTCCATGATTTATTTTTTTCATTATAAGTAAATGTAAAATCATCAACACAGTTTTATGTATTTGTAAATTGGTTATTAACATTATCATTATTTTCAAATTTATCTAAATGCTAATTAAAATTACATACTGCACTTTAGTTTTACAGAGCCCTTAATTATTTCTGTTTATTCTTTGTTTTTTGTTTACCTGTGCTTGGAAATATATAAATTTGATTAATTCTTTAAAATTAAAATGATTCACACAAAGTCATTAAATTATACAATACATTTCCTTTGTTAATTCCCTTAATTGAGTGGCAGGTAACCTGTGATGAGCTTGTAATGTTAATTAACATTTTATTGTTAAAACAACACACAAGCTGAGATGTCAAAAATGAGTAAATAATCTGTTTGGATTATCTCCCTTACGCTATTATCTCCCTTACCGGAAGCACTTCCTGTTCAATTGTT
>MJUU01043782.1:85730-127614 GCA_002080025.1 Modiolus philippinarum | reverse complement strand
TTTAAAAAAAAACGCCAAAACTCTTTGCAGAAGACCATACTTTATTACATTTTCCTTTTCTGAAAGAAACACAAGCACCAAGCAGAATATAGAGGGAATATATAGTTATGCACTTTTTAACATCTTAATAGTATTAATGATAGGTCTTGAAAAAAATAATATAGCTCAGATGAAAACTTACAAACACAAATACCCTTGATACCCAAGGCCTTAGCAAGTACATTTTATGCTTGATATCAGTGCTAGCATTGAGTAAGCATGATTTTGATAACAGGCTTTCCGAAATGTGCTGGTCCGTCCGTCCTGACCGGCATTTTTGAGTCTGGACCGGCAAATAATTATCCATGTCAGACTAGAGGACCGGCAAGAGATTTCATCTGTCCATTGGTTGTTGCCTCTGTTTATTTGCATGTCAATAGAAAATGTTTCAACCGGTCTTTAAAGTATAACATTCCTTGCTTTCTTTATTAAATTTTTGCTTTAGAATACAAGTTTTATCCAATTTTGACTACGAAATCGCAAATCATGGCTGACTTCCGATTTTGTTCATTAGAACCGGAACGGTGAAAACAAGATTTTTTTCCGAATTTTCGTCATAATGGTCCGGAAAGTTCACTTTCGTTCTGGCAATTTTTCTTGCTTGTCGGACCAAATAACCGGCAGAATTTTTCAACTTTCAGAAAGCCTGTGATAAAAGTACAAAAGGAGTAGTTTGGATATATGCAAATCTTCAAATCTGTTCCTCGATTCCAATATACTTTTATTGACCCTAAATTTAAGTTTGTTACATACTGTTATAAATAACAAAATACCGCAGGTACTGTTTCAGGAAAATTAGAAATGATAAAAAAATACTGAAAACATTATTATTGGATGTGGTTTGTTTCCATTGATTTATCCACTTTTTTACCTTTTTGGGGCCATTTAGGGCTTGCTATATGGTGTGAGATTCCTCACTGTGTTGAAATCCGTACGGTGACCCCTAGATGCAAATAATCCTCTGAATTTGGTTAGATACTATTAAAATTTTAAATGATTTCTGTCAAAGGCCTATCCCTCAAGACATAATCTATTGATTTATTATAGTCCGTATATGAAGGCTGGCCATGAATGTTTGGGGCTTCATTTTAGGTCGATATACTTTTCTCAGGTCAATAAATATGGGTTTGTACTACGTAGATTTGAAATCTATATAATCTGATAATCTGTATTGCAGCCATGTTGGATAGGGGACAGATTTTCAGGCAAAATGAGAAATGGTACATGTATAAAAGTACAAGAAAGTAAGTGAGTGTTGCTGAGCAAAAGTTCTGTAACTTTGATAGTTTCCCCTAATTTTGGACTTCTACCTCTTTTCTGGAAATTTGCCCCTATGCAATACGGCTTCAATAACCATGAAATGGTCTATTTATCACGCATGTCAGTTTTCCATCTTTTTTCATGTATTTTGTGAGTTTCATCTATTATCTAGTACCCTCCTCCATGAAACACTGACATCAAAAAACATATTCACTCGTGTTGGCCTTTTTATGAACCCATTAAGACAGAAACATTAAAATTAAACTAAAACCTGACTGTGAAAATTTCTTGAGTTTGTTTCAAAGTAAGGCATCACTCTTGTAAGTATATTTAAAGCACTTAACTCTAATTATTCCATCTTACTAAATATATATACCTATATATTTCAACACATAAAACAATACACAAAGGCTATTTAATAATTATAAGCAGTTATCAATTTAAATATTGCTATATATAGTAACAATTTGCATATTTCATAGTAATCTTTGACATCATGAGCACAGCTTATCTAATAACTAAACAACATGTATGTTAAAATTATCAATTCTAAAATCGGTGAGGGAGATTTTTTTCGTTTTTACAATTCCTTGCTTTTTAACAATTCACTGATTACTTTCTTAATTTTAAGGCTTCAAACATAATTCCAATTTGATCTACAAGATGGCACGATAAAATCTGATGCTACATTCAAAATGAATTCCAATTTGATCTTCATTATTAAATGTAAATCTGTTTAATGTACATTTGAAATATTTTCTAGCCAAAACATCAACAATATGCACTGACAAGTATCCATTTTGAATTATATGAAATTTTATTTGATAACATATTCTAAATGCATGTATGTACCATTTAAGTATATATTAATGTACAAATTTATTTAATATTTAAAAGAAGGAATATATTCATCTATCATATATCACAGACTGAAAGAAAAATTCACAAGCATACAAACGTTTAATGAGACAAACTTCAAATGTTTTTTTTTCTTTTAAGGTTATAAGAAATGAATATCAACATTCTATGAGACACTTTGTAAATGTAGGATTTTATGGATTTATTATATTAAATATACAACATTTGTAAATGACAAAAAGATTTAGATGTTCCCTGCTAAACCAGTCATCTTAACAGGTATCCCTTGGAAAGTGCTTTGTTTAAAAAATTTGGGTAAAAACCACATCCGACCTACTAGTAGTACCAAATTCTGGAATAGCAAAAACTGACAAAAAATATTTCAGGTGTAATAAGACATTAAATAACAAAATACAAAGTAACTGAAGTTCATTTTACTTATTGTTTTTATGAAAAAAAAAGAAATAATGTCCATTATAATTCTTATGAGATATTCAAGTACTTCAATCCAAGTTAATTTTATCATGTTTATACACAACTTATATTTCATTAAAAAATGTTAGCATGGTCCCATACCTATGTCTTGTTACAAATTAGAAAAAAATAAATATTACAGATTGTTACAAAAAAAAAATACAAATAAGTTTTAACAAAATGGCGTCAAAATCTGGTCCACATTTCAGCCAAAAAAGGCCCTGGAATGAACATTTATTATTCTATGTATTTGTTTCAATATTCAAGGCAATATACAATTTCAAAATTGGTCTTATTTTATCTGGTCCCATTAACTTCAACAAAAAATATGGCCACATCATCATCTGCAGCTTGACAAAAAGTACATTCATACTCGCCCATTCACACAATCCAGCTCATTTATTCTACAAAATTGAGACTGATAAAGGAATCCGATTTCGAGACGTTTCGGTCATAAAACACTTCAGCCATATGAAATTTCGGCCAAGTGTAATTTCGGACTTGGATGTTTCGGCCCTGTCATGAGTATGTGCTAGAAAGTTTTACAAATCCGTAAAAACTTTATGAATGATATAAAAAATAGCCTATTATTTTTTTGTGAACTGAGTTTGAGTTCGACGTTTGTTTGGATCTGATTGAATGTAATGAGATACTTGTAAAAGAGAACGTTTGGTTATAGCACATCAACATTTATGTACATCGACAATGACACATTCCAGACAAATCTGTCTGTCATGTGTTTTAATCAAATAAATACAATGTGCACTCATTTATGTTGATGATTTTAATGGATTAAATGAAGGTTTACTCAGCAAGTTTATACAGTTATTTCAAAGACTTGTCCGATAGGGTAGCATGTTAACCTTTCCAAGCTAGGATGGAAAACCCAATGTCGCAAAATAAAAGACGTTATATTATCTAATTAAAATAACAGCTAGCTGCAAAATTACATTATGATCAGTTTGACACATGCGTATAAGATGTATTAATGTAATATTAGCATACGATGGCCGAAACGTCCAAGTCCGAAACGACCAAGTCCGAGATTACACTATGGCCGACACATCCTAATACCAAGGAATCCAAATTGCCAATCTTAATGTGTATTAGTTCACGAACATATTAGGGAACTGACATTTTTTTCTTTTTTATTCATATTAATAACAGGAATTCCTTATTGCAACGCAAGATTTTTTTTTTTTTTTTTTTAAGTTTCGTTTTTTTTTTCTACACAAGAATTGGGACACTGAATATAAATTTATCAGACTGATGAGGATTCAAACGATGTGAATAACAGAATTGAACAAGATGCACACCATTTCAGAAGGTAATTTAGAAAATAAATACAGAGAATAATAGAGGGAATATACT
This sequence comes from Modiolus philippinarum, assembly GCA_002080025.1. Lineage (NCBI taxonomy): Eukaryota > Metazoa > Mollusca > Bivalvia > Mytilida > Modiolidae > Modiolus > Modiolus philippinarum. Next base: position 123,612 of record MJUU01043782.1, on the reverse strand, counting down.
TGCCAACAATTCAATTCTGAAGGGACTGCCCTCACATTTACAGTATCACTGCCAACTTTGTAGGATAAATGAGCCAAAGACACTGGTATACACACGGAAAATAATTATCCTAATTATGATTTGTTCAACAAGTGACATTTTTTTCATGTTATACCTTCCGACAATGGGAAAACTACATTCCCTATCTCTTGCTTAATACATAATAATAAGCTACAAATGAAATATATATATATAACATACTAGCATTTACTATGGCAACCATTTCAAACTATCTATTTTCATTTTAAAAATTTTATCGATCATGTACTTTCATTTTGAAATCCCCACCAAGGATGTTTCTTAAGGGCTAACACAACTAGACCTTTAAGTGATGTCTTTCCTCTAATCTATTATCAATTTTAACAAAAACTAATGTCATGCCAAAACAAGAGCTCGTGTCAATGAAAAAGTGTCAATCATTTTTCTTTATTACTCCTTAATTTTTGGAAAGTCGAGGGATATGAACTGGAAGATCAATATGTTAAGATTTAGGACAATAAATTTTACATTTTTTTTCACATATATAAATAAAGCAAGACCTTTTGGTTCAAAAATGTAATGAAAAGCCATCCATGATTTATGATGATTTCCAATCCTTTTCGTTCAAAAAGCAATGCAAGAAAATAAAAGTATGACACCATTCAACCTCAGCGCATCCTTCTCTAGGCATACTTTCTAGATATCTGCAAAGACCTAATTTTCTGGAAGAGAACAGAGTGGAAACAAAGTAACATCAAAATAAGTGCCTCCTTGTTATACAGCTCCTCTTTAATGGTAAATCCTCAACCATTTTTTTAACATAAGTTTTTGAAAAAGTGACACTGAATGTTTTTTATTTCGTTCATATATCACCACCCTCGCTAATTGAAACATTTTCTCTGGTTCAAAAGGTTGGATTTAACAAGGGTGCACTATATATTGTTTTTGATGTCATTTAACAGAGACAGTGTATGTTTTCACTCCATTCCAACCAGAAAATATTAGTTCTACAGATTTCAATATAACTGTCTATTCCAAAATGATTAAAATACTGATATTGTATGTAATATATGACATAAAGATTTAACAATTATATTGTTTGGATCAACAGGCTTGTTGTTGTTCCTGTTCTTCTCGGGGTCTGGACTGAAGGTCTCTCAACATCAAACAAGCAAATATTGTCATGACCATTTTTTGCTTAACTTCCACAATGTCTTCTGGCAAAGCGTACACTTTAGCTCCAATTTTTCTAGCCATGGATATGGCATATTTTGCATTTGACATGCGATCCTGGAATAAAAAGAGAAAAAAATACATTAAATAAATCTGAGAATATTTAACCTAAAAACAGTTCTCTATTTTAATGACAAAATTTCAAAACTTTCGATTCAAAAATAAGTTCTGCTGACATAAAATACTTAAAGTATGAAGATAGTATGTAATTTCAACCACAAGCGACAAACAGACAGACAGATATGTCTAATGGTATCATACTATACCACATCACTTCACATTGCTTACCCTTCCAGAGCACCTAATGATACCTCAGTTTTTGTAGGGGTTCACAATGCTAGTGCTTTAGTTATGTGGTGTTCTTTTTTTTTTATTATTTGTTTTGTCTTCATCATACTGTCTCAATTCGTGTTGGATATGAATTGCCATGATTTTGGATTTATGATTTTAGAATCCCCAATTTCCTCCATCTTGCTTCGGTATTCGTTTACCAATGAATGTTCATGTATTTACAAAGAATTTCTCTCAATAGAAACAAATTCAGAATTGATAGACCTATTTTTGGTAAAATCATCAATCAATAGTCTCAATGTTAGCCTTAATGGAATGATAAAGGTAGAATTCAAAGTTTCATTTTGAATGAAATGATATTCATCAGTGCACATAAAAATATGTACAACTAGAAAAATGTGAGCAAAGCTCACTAATATCATACCCCCTGCTCCCCCATTGAATTCCAGCAAAAAAAATGTAATCAAATTTTCAAATAGCTGGTGCACAATGGCAATATGTACTGAACATTCTATGAAAGTTTCAGTGAATTTCATCAATTGGTCTAGGAGGAGTTATTGCCATAAAGTAGGTTCCCTATGGCGGACGGATGGACGACGGACAGACACCATGATCACTATATACCGCCCACTAAAGTGGGGGGTATAACAAAAGAGAAAATTATAAAATATGTAAAGTAGGTTAAAAATATACAAAATAAAATGACATAATTTCCATGTCTTGATGTTTTACACAAAGGTGTCAACTCAAGATATCCCAAGTCACATGAAAGACTCCTGCAATAGACAATATCCGGTTTCTTGTAGCAGGATTTACCAAACCACTTTTGATACGTCACAGTAAAGAAAACGTCACGTCATAGAGCCTGAAACGTCACGAAAATATGTTTTGACGTATATTCTTTGTCACATGGGGCGGACATGATTATGACGTAGGGCGGACAAACAACAACTGGTGAATCTAAATACCAGAACTCGGATATGGTCTATTTGTCTCAAAAACTGCAATAGCATGGACTCATATTTGAGAGACACAAAACTTCCATTTGGGGAAAGTCTCTTGCAAACTCTCCAACAATGATATTATTGAACATGTTGTTGTATTTCCTTATGCCACCTTGAGTTTTACTTTATATCCTGTCATAGTGCCGTTAGCTGAAAGTTCAGCAAGTTTGCAAAAGTGGTTCCTAAAAAGGATGCAGGGTTTACGTGGAGGTATCTAAAGACAGTAGGCCTAACAGGTGTTGGTTTGCACAAATAATATGACAGGATATGAAGTAAAATTCACAGAGGCAAAAGGAAATACCGCACCATTGACAAATGAATCTACCATCCCAAAAGGCAAACTATTAGTTTGAAGGAACACAAAAGAAACAAAAAGAAACGGACATACAACCTCAATGTACCTGCCATCTGCACTTCGCACAGTTCTTAATATACAGAATTAATCTGGTGGCGTTAATTTCATGATCTAAATTTCAAACAATTTAAGACAAAGATCGTTATATCAGCTGGAAAAATGCCAACTGGCACTGGTGAGGTGAAACTATTACTACTTTTTTTTTATTGTTCCTGAGCATATCAAGACATCACTGCCAAAATTCATTGTGACTCACAGTTAGAAAATTTACAGCAACCAAACATTCCACGTTCCCTGACACAATAGGAAGTAGTACCTTAGTCTCCAGTAGTTTACTTTTCAGAATGTTTAACAGTATACAGTTATTGACTGGGTCCGAAAACAACAGCTGTTTTGTTTGACCCGAGGACTGAACTGTTGCAACAGTTTGGTCAGAGGGTCAAACAAAAACAGCTGTTGTTTGAGGACCCAGTCTATAACTGTTTTGTTATACCTTTTCATGTTCAATGAATACGCTCCATTTCATCTGAATACAATTCACGTCGCCAACTTTGCAGACGACAGGAGATCATGTGATATGGGCGTGATATTTTTGAACCAATCAAAATAAGACAGGTGGTCAACAGATCGGCGTCAGTCAACAGACTGAAAACTGTTGACTGGTCAACAGATCGTTTTTGGTTTAAGAAATAACCAAGAATTGTATTTCGATAAGTTAAGGGTAACAATTATTCCCTCACTAGTTGGAGAGCAAAGGTCAAAGGTGAATAGGAATCATAAAATCTGCATTCTCAGTGTGATTTTGATCATTTTTTTACTTACGTCTTCACTGGAACAATCCTTCACTGTTTCATAATTGATGGAACCTGGTTTGATGCAATCAATTAAATCTATAATAACTTTACTGTCATTCAAAGTTGAATCTTGGAATGAGGTGAAGGAGGATTTCTTTGCAGGAGAATTCCCTTTCAGCTGAAATAGTGAGATAGATATTTATTTTCTTTATATGCAAATTTCTTACATTATCCATAAATTTCATTGTACAAGCATGATATATTTGTTTATTTTTTACTTATTTTTTTCATCAACCCCTCCAAACACCAGCAAACTTAACAGATGTTTATGCCTGAAATAAATACCTGCTGACCTCCTCAAAAAAAAAGAAAAAAAGAAAATGTCTCCATGGGACACAGATGCCCCCTGCAAGATATATATCGGCAAACAGGAAGTAGATGAGTCACAGACTTGAAAAGGGGAAATAAAGTACAACTCAACATTACAAAGCTTAAGACCATATATCAAATCATTCCTTCATACACAAGCCAAGAGATCTTTGACAAAAATTTCAGACATAGGTACGTACAGACAAGGATCAAACTAAATGCCCCATCCCCTAATGGTGGGGCATAAAAAAAAACTAACACATGATTTGATGGATGCTTTACTTACTATCATTCTCTTTTGAGACAGAAACTTATAGCTATTGTTTTTTAACACTTGAGTTCCTCAGCATTCAGTATAATAAAAACATATTGCTTTGGATGAAAGTCTTAGCTATAGGATGATTGACAAATTGAGTGAAAGAATTCACATTGTAATTCTTGTATCTTGTGGTCTGATATGGAATTCTTTTTTTCTTCTGAAAACAGATGGGCCAAACTTCTCTTTTATAAAACCTCATTTCCCCCATCCATCAAGATGGCAGCCATGATCCATTCATATTTCTCAATAGACCTCTAACTTTCAATCTAAATGAACCCAATGCTGTTGCCAAATGGCAGCCAGTTAAACTCCTGCTCCTGGATAAATATGGTAAGTGTGTGTGGACATTATACAGGTGTGGACACATAACAAGTGTGGACACATTACAAGTGTGGACACAATACAAATATGGAAACTATGATATACCTTCCCCTTTTTACCAGAATATACATGTATAAGGAAGGTAAAAAGTCAATAAAGGGCATGGAATTTTTAACAGATATATCATGACAAGGAGGGGTATTTGCCAAAAATACAAGTTGCTGGGCAGTAAAATATCCTGAGCATGCAAGGCGAGGGAAATTTAGACCCAAGACTTGTATTTTTTGCAAATACCCCGACGTTCATGATATATCTGTTTAATTACACCGAATGTCTCATTCATAAAAGTGCACAGATGACTCTGGGACAAATACCACGGTGAGGTGGTATTTACCAAAAAATACCCAGGCTATTAACCAATCAGAATGCCGCTTACTTAAATAAGGTGTAATTAAGCCATAAACATGATAAATTTGACAATCTTGATAATAACAAGGAAAAAATATTCAAAACATGAATAAAATTTTTTGAGTACGGCCAAATTTTTTTGGTAGGGAGGCAAAGGCAAACAAATGCAATTTTATTTTAGGCTTGACTGACACAGAGAGATGAATAGCAGTTCCAATAGAGTCCAATGTTAAACTTTGTTCCTGCTGGAAGCCACCTTGGATCATATGAAGCATTTTGAGGGGAGCCATTAAATTATTAGATTTATAGTACAAGTTGTAGCAATAAAAATAAGATTTCTATTTGAACAATTTAACTTTTGTAGCTGTTTTTGTTATTAAATCATACCAAACATTTTATTTTATGCTTGAATGTTTTCATATTCAATAAAAGGGTGTACACTGCAGGTGGCCATCTTGTAAGGTAAGACCCTACTAGCTGACAGCTTTTTTGGACAGGACCATCTAACCCCAATTGTGACTAATTTGGTTCTAAATGGACTAGTTGTTTCTAAAAAGAAGATATTTAAATGAGTTTTCTATAGGGCTAAATGTTGGACTATGTTCCCTGTTGATAGTAATCTTGGATGAGGTACAGACCTGCTGGATTACTTTTCCAAAGGGAACATCTGAGGACTACTGTGACAAAGTTTGGTTCTAATTAGAGTAGTTGTTTCTGATTGATTGATTGAATATCGTTAAACGTCTTCTGAGCAATATTTCAGCTATATCAAGACGAGAACAAGTTTGTTAATAAATAATCACTTTAGGGTATGGAAAGGGTCATGGGACGGGATATTCTGACTGCCACTGGAAAAGAAAGGTGAAATCGAAAGGGGTGAGAAATTAAGCCTTGTAGCCGATCACCTACGGACCATTCAAAAAAAGAGCTTTCTACAAGGGTTCTTTAACGTGCAGGAAGCAAGGCATTTCTTCCAACACGTGGACCTGAGTAAACATTCCATCCGAAAGATGGGTTGTGTATTTATTATTCGTGTACAACCACAAAATGGGTCCTATTTCTATATCCCGGGTTCCCTCGGGGTCAGCCCCATTTAGGAGGGGTCATACCCCACAAGCTGGAGATACATGTACTAGGTACTATTTCTATACCCCGGGTTTCCCTCGGGGTCAGTTTTTTCTGAGAAGAAGATCTCTGAAAGTGATTTCCAAAGGGTCCAATCTTTAAACTGTCTTTTTCTGCCGGCAGCCAAGTTGGAGGAGATGTTGATCTGAATGCCTTTTTCGGAAGAAACCATTTAAGGACTATTGCGACAAAGTTTGGTTATAACTGTACCCGTTTTTTCTAAGAAAATGATCTTTGAATGTGTTCTTCATAAGGTTCAATGTTAAAACTATGTTCACCCCTGGCAGCCATCTTGGATGAGGTACAGACCTGATGGATACCTTTTTCAGAAGGAACCATCTACGGACCAATGTGACAAAGTTTGTTTATAACATTTACTGTAATGGTAGTTTCTAAGAAGATTTTTGAATGTGTTCTTCATAGGGTCCAATGTACAATGTTCCCTAATGGCGGCCATCTTAGATGAGGTAGGGACCAAACAGATACCTTTTTAGAAAGGACCATCTTAGGACCATTGTGACTTTGTTTGGTTAAAACTGTACTGGTAGTTAAGTTTTTTAATTTGTTCTCCTTATTAAAGGTCCAATGTTAAAACCATATTCCCCTCTGGCACCAATCTTGGATTAGGTACTGAGCTGCCAGATACCTTTTTGATAGGAACCATATGAAAACCATAATGTGATTAGTTTGGTTATAATTGTACTAGTAATTTCTGAGAAGAAGATCATTGAATGTGTTCTTCATAGTCCAATATTAAAACTTTGGTCCATGCTGGCGGTCATCTTTGATGGAATATGGATCTGCATATTTGGACTATTGTGACTGTTTGGTTCCAATTATCTCAGAGGTTTTAGGAGAAAATCTTTGAATGAAAAGTTTATGATGGATGGACAGATATACAATGGACACCTAGTGATTGCAAAAGCTCACCAAGTGAGCTAAAACTGGACTACTACATCCATATCTACATATTCATATACATTTCAGTTATGGTGTACTTGTTCTTGAGATAATTTCTCATATGGATGCACTATCATTCTTTCAAATTTTTGCTTTTTAAAATTTTTTTGACCACCTGTTTATTTTGCCCATGTCTCATGATTTTATTATGCCAAGTTTTCTTTCAATTGGCTCAATGAGTGCCCTGTGGTTGTTTTAATGTTGTGATCATCTTCTACTAGTCTTTTTGTCAGCAATGGATGACAGCGATTGAAAGAACACTTTGTCAGATAAGTTTATGTTTGTTGACGATCCTGCATCCATGGATCAAAGGAAAAAAAGACATGGATGTAGTGTTGCTCAGCAATTAGCAAAGAGTTCCGCACAAACCTGCGCTAGTGGCCATCTTGAACTTGCTATGAGGTATGAGTAATGCTCATTGTTGAAGGCCTCATGGTGGCTTCAAGATGAAGAACAACAACAAAAGCGTTGTTACATTGCTTGGTCTAACCATGTGCTTGTAGAGATTTTGTCTCATTCGCATTTACTCCATATCCCTTCATTGTTAACTGCAGAACAAAATGGTATTAAGAGTCAAATGATTATAAAATGTGTCAAACTCACCCTGCTATTCGCCCATTCAACAATGATTTTGTCATTTACTGGTTGCCCACCTGATGAAATTTTGGACAGTAAGGCTAGTGTGTATCCTCTCATCAATTGCCAAACCAAAGCTAAAATTAAAGGAAAATGTATCATTTGAAATTCTGTCTTATCATAACACATGCAACTTTTTGAGTTAATAAATTTGCTATAGGTAGATAGATGCACTTTGTTAAACACTGTCAAACAGTGTTATTTTTATCATACTTCAGTATTTGAACACTGCAACGAAAATTTCTAAATAAAATTACTATATTTCACCTTTTCCAATTTTGTAACTATTTACTGGTCAATAGTTTCCCAGATTATTGACTGGCAGTGTGAATATTTTTCAAGAACTTTTTTCTTGCTTTCCTATTGGATAAAAAATCTGATGATAATTCAGAATGCTCTGACATCATTGTTTCCAAGTGACAACTCTAAACTAGCTATTCAAATTACAGTGAACACTTTCCTCTTTGACACAGAATAAATTTTGTTGATGAGAATGAGATTTTAATGAAAATACAAAATTAAACAGAAAATAATGGTAATGAGAGAAATATTATTCAAAGATGATTTAAAAATTGTAAATCTTTCTTTTTTGTGTTGTTATTTTTTATTTGGTATAACAAAAAAATCATGTTTCGCTATATTTCGTAACTTAGTCAACATTTCATAAAACAAGAAGTACACGTCCAACAGGACTCAAAATAGGATGTTCCTATAACTAATCAAATGGAGGCTGCATACCATTTTTGAAATCAATCTCTCTTATAGAACCTGAGAAAACTGTAGACAAAAAATTCATGTTTCACTACATTTAGTAACTAAGTCAACATTTCGTTAAACAGGAAATATACATCTGACACAACTCAAAATAGTACATTCCTTACAACTATTCATATTGAGGCAGCATATCAATTTTGAAATCAATCCCTTCTATAGAAGCTGAGAAAACTGAGACAAAAATTCATGTTTCACTGCATTTCATAACTAAGTCCACATTTCGTTAAACAGGACGTGCACATTGGAAAAGACTAAAAATAGGATGTTCCTAAAAACTAATCATATTGAGGCTAAATACTAAATTTGAAATCAATCCCTCTTGTAGCAGCTGAGAAAATTGAGACGAAAAATTAATGTTTCATTACATTTAGTAACTAAGTCCACATTTCGTGAAACAGGAAGTACATATTCGAAGAACAAAAAATAGGACGTACCTTTAAACACATCACACATAGGCTACATACCAATTTTCACATCAATCTCTCAACTAAAGGCTGAGAAAATTATGACAGAAATATATTTTCAGGTGAACGGACGGACAGACGGATAGACAAGGTGAATGCAGTATAATAAAATACTTATACACTGTTCATTTGTGATTCCCATTGGATGAAAGTTATGTTGATAATTCAGAATGCTCTGAAATCATTGTTTCTAAGTGAAAACTCTAAACTAGCTTTGCAAATTACAGTTAACACTATTCACTTTGCAGATGTTGAAAATCATGTTTTTCCCATAGGGTCCAATGTTAAAACTAAGATCCATGCTGGAGGCCATGTTTTTTTATGTTCCGTGCTGGTGGCCATGTTTTTTGTTGAATCAGTACAAAATTTGCAATCTTTGTAAAGGACCTTCCATGCATCATATTGGTACAGTTTAGTTAAATTTGCTTCAATAGTTTCAGAGCAGATGTTGAAAATGATGTTTTTCCCATGGGGTCCAATGTTAAAACTTAGATCTGCGCTGGAGGTCATGTTTTTTATTGAATCAGAACGAAATGTGAAATCTTTGGGTATAATAAATACAAGTGTGGACCCAAATTGATGTCTCGCCTGTCCCTACATGGTCACAAAATTGATGTGAAAACTCAAACTGACTAAATCAGAAAACTTAACATGTTTCCTAGACTGTGAAATTATGATAACTGACAAAAGCAATATAGCACACTGTCATGTATCACCTAAAACCAAAATGCCAAATATCAGTGACCTACAACTGATAAACACTGAAAAACAAAACATGTTCACTAGACCATGAAAATGGGATCAAAGGCTAAAGCTAAATAGCAGGCTGTCATGTTCAATCTAAGACAAACCCATATACCAAATATTATTGACCTTACATTAATAGATACTAAGAAACTTAACATGACCAATGGACCATGACATTGAGGTCACAAACAAAAGCCATACAGCAGATTGTCATGTACTACCAAAGACCAACCTATATATCAAATATCGCTGACTTACCACTTATAGTTACTGAGAAAATGACCTAATCACAAAAACTTAACATGCTCACTAGACCATGAAATTGGGGTCAAGGACAAGGTCATGTACTACCTAAGACCAACCTACATACCATAAATCATTGACCTGCCACTTATAGTTACTGAGAAACTAAACTAAGCACAAAAATTTAACATGTTCATTGAACCATGAAATTGAGGTCAAGGACAAAAGCAATATGACAGACTGTCATGTACTACCTAAGACCAACCTACATTATATATATCAGTGACCTACCACTTATAGTTAATAAGAAACTAAACTAACCCCAAAAAATTTACATGTTCATTAGACCATGAAATTGAGGTCACAGACAAAAGCTGAATAGCAGACTGTCATGTACTACTCAAGACCAATCTATATATCAAATATTATTTACCTAACACTTACAGTTACTGAGAAAATGACCTAATCACAAAAACTTAACATGCTCACTAGACCGTGAAATTGAGGTCAAAGACAAAAGCCATATAGCAGACTGTCATGTACTACCCAAGACCAACCTACATACCATATTATCATTAACCTACCACTTATAGTTAGAGAAACTAAACTAAGCACAAAAACTTAACATGTTCATTGGACCGTGAAATTGAGGTCACAAAGCCATATAGCACACTCTTATGTACTACTCAAGACCAACCTATATACCAAATATCAATGACCTACCACTTATAGGTACTGAGAAAAGGACCTAATAACAAAAACTTAACATGCTCACTAGACCATGAAATTGGGGTCAAGGACAGATGCCAAATTACAGACTGTCATGTACTACCTAAAACCAACCTACATACCATAAATCATTGACCTGCCACTTATAGTTACTGAGAAACTAAACTAAGCACAAAAATTTAACATGTTCATTGAACCGTGAAATTGAGGTCACAGACAAAAGCAATATGACAGACTGTCATGTACTACCTTAGACCAACCTACATTATATATATCATTGACCTACCACTTATAGTTAATAAGAAACTAAACTAACCACAAAAATTGACATGTTCATTTGACCGTGAAATTGAGGTCACAGACAAAAGCCATATAGCAGACTCTCATGTACTACTCAAGACCAACCTATATACTAAATATCATTGACCTACCACTTATAGGTACTGAGAAAATGACCTAATCACAAAAACTTCACATGAAAGTTTACGTCGCCGTCGCCTTCGCCATACTTTGTATGCATATGTCTCGCTTTCCACAACTTTTGTCTTGGTTGATTATAACCTAATAGGTATTTAATAAAATTCAATGGTAACATCCTTCACAGAAAAGAAACTTAAACCTATGGATAAACCTTAAACTATCCCCTTTTTCCATGACCAGTGAAGCATGAAGTTGCTTACATTGGTAAATATTTATAATATTTTTTATTTATTTATATCCTAATGAGTATCTACATGTATATAAAGTGTAATGATAATGGCATACATCCTTCATAGAGAAAAAACTTCAAACTGAGGTTAAACCTCATACTACACCCATTTTTTCCATGATCACTGAAGCATGAAGTTGGTAGCATGGACAAATTTTTATTATGATTTTTGTTTAATTAGATGCTAATGTGTATTTATGTTAAGTTAAATGATAACAGCATACATCCTTCACAGAAAAAAAACTTCAACCTATGGGTAAACCTCATAATATCACCCTTTTTCCCGTGATCAGTGAAGCATAAAGTTGGTAGCATGGATAAATTTTTATTATGATTTTTGTTTAATTAGATGCTAATGTGTATTTATGTAAAGTAAAATGATAATAGCATACATCCTTCACAGAAAAAAAGACTTCAACCTGTGGGTAAATCTCATAATATCACGCTTTTTCCGTGATCAGTGAAGCATGAAGTTGATTCCATGGGTAAAATTTTATTTTGATTTTTAATTAGATGTTAATGTGTATTTATGTAAAGTTTAATGATAATAGCATACATCCTTCACAGAAAAAAAGACTTCAACCTGTACGTAAACCTCATACTATCACACTTTTTTCCTCGTGATCAGTGAAGTTTGAAGTTGGTTGCATTGCATGGGTAAATTTTTATTATGATTTTTGTTTAATTAAGATGCTAATGTGTATTTATATAAAGTTTAATAATAGCATTCATCCTCCATAGAAAAAAAACTTCAACCTGTGGGTAAACCTCATACTATCACACTTTTTTCCCATGATCAGTGAAGCATGAAGTTGGTTGCATAGGTAAAATTTTATTATGATTTTTGCTTAATTACGGTAGATGGTAATGTGTATTTATATAAAGTTTCATGATAATAGCATACATCCTTCACAGAAAGAAAACTTAAACCTGTAGGTAAACCTAGCTTGGGACAGACAAACGGACAAACTGACAAACAGACGGATGGGCGGACAGACAACCCAAACACTACATGCCCCTCTACTATCGTAGGCGGGGCATAATAAAATAGAACAAACAAGGCTGGTGCCAAATGGCAGCCTGATATTTGAACCCTGAATCAATGTGGCAAGTTCAAATTTAATTGTATAGGGACACAATACAAGTATAAACACAATGATATAATCCTAGTAACCAACATATTCAACGATTACTGTCTGCGCAACAATTGAATCTGCCTTACATTTTCAAAAGAAATTGTGACGAAAAATTCTATATATTGTACAACAATGAAAAACAATGACGTCTCGGCAAACAAGAAGTGCTTATCACATAACCTTGAATTCCAAATACATGATAGATTTGACCATAAGGAAGCTCTGTGCAAAACAACAATTGAATCCCATTTACAGTTTCAGAAAAAATTGTAACGAAAAATGCCATATGTTGTACAACAATGAAGAACTATGACACATCGGCAAACAGGAACTGCTTAAGATGTAACCTTGAAATTGGAATACACGATAGATTGGACCATAAGGAAGCTCTGTGCAAAACAAAAATTGAATCCCACTTACAGTTTCAGAAAAAATTGTGACGAAAAATTCCATATATTGTACAACAATGAAAAACAATGACGTCTCGGCAAACAGGAAGTGCTTATGGCCTAACCTTGAAATCCGAACAACGATAGATTGGACCATAAGGAAGCTCTGTGCAATACAACAATTGAATCCCACTTACAGTTTCAGAAAAAGTTGTGACGAAAAATTCTATATATTGTACAACAATGAAAAACAATGACGCCTTGGAAAACAGGAAGTGCTTACGGTGTAACCTTGAAATCCGAATACACAATAGATTGGACCAGAAGGAAGATCTGTGCATAACAACAATTGAATCCCTCTTACAGTTTCAGAAAAAAGTGTGACGAAAAATTTCATATGCTGTACAGCAATAAAAAAACAATAAAGTCTTGGCAAACAGGAAGTACTTATGCGGTAACCTTGAAATCTGTATATACTTACATGTATTGGACCATCATGAGAAAGTTTTTGCCAAAATATGATTTCATTCTGTAAAGTAGTTGCTGAGAAAAGTGTGGTTACGGACAGACGTAAGGGACGAACGAACGAACAGAGGTAAACCAGTATACCCCCACTACTATGTAGCGGGGGTATAATAAATACTGAATTATTACCTAATGTTAAAGTTTCATTTCCTTCCTGAATATCCTGTCCACCAACTCCTACCAATGAAAACTTACATTCTTTGCCAAGGTCTACAGCATAATTACAGTTTTCTATCGTAGGCGGGGCATAATAAAATAGAACAAATAAATACTGAATTATTACCTAATGTTAAAGTTTCATTTCCTTCCTGAATATCCTGTCCACCAACTCCTACCAATGAAAACTTACATTCTTTGCCAAGGTCTACAGCATAATTACAGTTTTCTGAAATAAAAACAGACAAAAGATAAAGTACTGACCTAACTTAACCAATATGGATAAAATAGTAACTGAAATGTGGCTGAACCTTTATTGTGAATAGTGTTTTTTTTTCTATGATAACAAATTTTGCCCATACAAACATGATGTGTATTGTTTTCTTTGTATACAACATGTATATTCAGAGATTTCCAGGTACCCAAAATTTCATCTTGATCGTGTCGCCCATGTCACGCCTGGGAAACTCGATGTTCTCAACCAAAAAACCGGCACCTGAAAATCTGTGATTTACACTTAATATGTGCAATTCGATGAATCAAAGAATGTCACTCCATATAAAATTTTCACTCCATATAAATTTATAAAATAAGTTCTGATAAATCAAAAACCCTTTTGATTTCTCGAATCACAATGGTAAATTAGTCATTTCTTTCTTTATGTCTGGATTTTAGAATCGCCCTGAAGCCGCTGGGCTACAATAAACAAGATTTTTGTCTTCAAACACAGACTTTTATATGGTTTGAGTTATATTTTAGATCATCGACCAGTTTTGCATGGAGTGACATTACTCGATTTGTTTGAAAAACTGGGTTTCACTGTGTATTAATAAACTTCCTGGTAGTAAAATTCAGTTGAGACCATCGAGTTTCCCAGGCGTGATGTTAGATTTGATTATTGGTTAAGTCAGTTCCAGTTTTCAGGGGACAAGATACTTGCAAGTGATAATGTGATTATAATTATGAAAAGGAGTATTTCAAATTGATGCTTATTGATATACAAACCAGGTAATAAAGATGAATAGGAAATTTACCCAGGAAAATCGTAATATTTACATATCCCTACCCATCATTGACTTTTAAATTATGCTTTTGAGATAATCTTCCTAAGTTTACCAATATTTTTCGCTTGCAAATTCCCAAAATGTTTGAACAAACCATAAAATAATGACAGGTACAGTTATTCCTCTATAAAGAAGTGAATAAAGCATTATTTATTCCATTTAATTCAGTCCACAAGGTAACTCTAGTGTCTCAAGACATTTTTGGACAGAAAATGCTATTGAAAAGTTATATGCGTTTTTTACACATAAACTAGATTTTTTCTGATTCTTTTCCTCCGATAAAGGGGTGGGTTTTATTTAATACACCAAAATTTGGTACTTAATTTCCCCAACTATTTAAGAAAAGAAAATCTAAAAACAAGAGGCTATTAAGAGCCTGTATAATTCAACAGGAGTATGGCCTTCTGATAATCCCAAGGGAAATCAGCGTAATGTTATGTTGCCACTAACTTGTACCTTAGAAGACATATTTTTATTATGAACACAAGTGTTTTAAAAGGTGCCACCCATGAAGTTATGCTACAATTATTGCTGTGGTATCTGAGAAGACTGAATAGAGCTGAGTATCATGAGGAATCTCAAGATACTATACGTATCCTGATATCTGGATGCGATACGATACTACATTTGTATCACAATATGTATCATGGTATTTTAAATGACATACATGTATATCCAGCAGATATCAAGACAATGACTTGCATTGTACAATTGTTTTAATATTTGAGACATGTATCTGTCATACTTATAATTAAAAATTACTTATTATATCGATCTTTAAGCTCGGGGAGCATTTACAATGATGATTTCTGTTAACATATACAACTTGCGCCATATTGGCGGCAATAAAAAGCAGATCAGATTGGATGCAGTTGTATAATACAAGGCTGTTTTCGGTATTGCGATTCCGTACCAACGATACGTTACAAGAATCGTCATCACTTTTGATCAATATAATCGATTCATCAATGAATCGTAACCCCTCTATTTCTGAATGCATAGTCCTTTGCAAACTATGCTCTAGGCTGGTGACCATCTTGAATGAGAAAGGAACACAAAATATTTGATGGAGACCATCCAAAGAATATTGTGACCAAGAATGGATCTATTTAGCTCAGTGGTTTCATAGAAGATCTTGTCATGCATTTTACATACCTTGGTTGTGATATGAACCTACCAAAAGTATGTAAAAAATCTACAAATTGTAGTGCTTGATATACTGAACATTTTTTCAATTGAAACTTTGCATTTCAGAGGAGAGGCTCTTTGAATGTGTTTTCCTATGGGCACAATGTTAAGGATGTTTGCTGGTCAATTTTAAAATAACAAGGATTTCAATTAAATGTAATTTTTTGTTAGAAAATTGAAAAAGAAGATATTTAAGCTGAAAAAATTGATAGGTTACCGATGTAATTTTTGAGATAGGAGTGTTTCAAAAAAATGGCGGGAAACTGAACTCCTCTGCATTTTTCATAGGTTTAACATAAGCAATGTTTATCAAATAATGAATGTGACAAAATAACACCAACTGAATAAAATGTTGTCAGATTGCTCCAAAAGATGTATAAAATGAAACTAAGGAAGAAACTTAAGGGGCCACCGGGCAAAAGTTATTAAGGTTTTAAATGGATAAAACCAGAGAAGTCCGAAAATCTGACAGAAATACACAAACGTGACCAGCGAACATCCTTAAACTATGTTACCTACTTTTGTTTAATATGATGGGCACTTGCCCGACACATTTTTCAAAGAGTCCAATTAAAGACTAATATGACAAAGGTTGCTTCCAATTGGCTCATTATTTTTTTCTGAATGAGATCTTAGAAAATGTTTTCCCATAGGTTCAAATGGTAAGCAAAGTTCCCTACTTTCAGCCATCTTAGAAGAAGTCAAACAACTTGACCATGTTCAATAAAATGTATTCCTTGACATGCTGAACATTTTTGCAATTTAAACTTGAAATTGAAATTTCATGGAAAAATATACAAATCATGAGGGGATCATACCCAATATCTCTACAAAGTTTGAAGTGAATTGGCAAAATTGTTGTCAAGTTAGAGCAAGATATGTTAAAAATTGTCTTAAAATAGAAGAATAAAGTCCCATAACTTTTGCAAGAAAAATCAAAATTTCATAAAAAAGAATATAGATCATGCCATCATACCAAATACCTCCACCAAGTTTGAAGTAAATTGGCAAACGGTTGTCACGTTAGAGCGCAACATATGAAATAGAGAGACAGACAGACGGACAGATGAACAGACGGACAAACAGACATCGGTATACCATAATATGTTCATCATTAGACGGGAGTATAAAAAGCACATACAAGCAATTGAAAAAATCATTAATGAAGGTTCCATGGAAAACTTTTTTGTCGCCTGCATTACAAAAGAGCCATTTTTGGTCCAGTGAACCTATAAAATCTGTTGAATATAAATTTTAAGTTCAAGGAGCATGTTTAGATTAGGAGAAAACAAATCCTGCAAATTTGTTTAAAATATGAATTCCATTTTTGAAGGACTTATTGATCTTAACAAAGCAAATTAACAAATGAGCTATTTTGGCTCAGTGAACCTCCAAAAATCTGCAAAATTAAAATTTTAAGTATCAGGTGCAGGATTATATCAGGTTACAACATATAATGAAAGTTTGGTTGGAATATGACTTACAGGTTTGAAAGAGGTCAGTATTAACAAACTGAATTAACAAATGAGCTATTTTGGTTCTGTGAACCTCTAAAATCTATAAAATCAAACTTTAATGTATCTGATGCACAACTACATCAGATGAACAACATATCCTACAAGTTTGGTTGGAATCTGACTTGTAGTTATGATGGACTCGTGGATTAACAAACCAGATAAACAAATGAGCTATTTTGGCTCTGTAAACCTTTAAAATCTGTAAAACCAAATTTCTAAGTATTGGCGCACAACTACACCAGGTTAACGAAATATCCTGAAAGTTTGGTTGGAATCAGACCAGCAGTTTTGAAGGAGTTGCGGATACAAAAACCAAATTAACAAATGAGCTATTTTGGCTCCATGAACCTCTAAAATCTGTAGAAACAAAATTCTAAGTATCAGATGCACAAATTCGACAGGTGAATGACATATCCTGAAAGTTTGGTTGGAATCGGACCAGCAGTTTTGAAGGAGTTGCAGATACAAAAACAGATGACGCAGTACGAAGCAGGACAACGAAGCAGGACGACAACGTAAGACAGTGGATAGTAATCCCTATGTGTCGACTCTGCTTAGGGCTGTTCCAGTAAAACATATGAGGGACGGGGGGAAGGCACTTTTATTTTTTATATATGGGTGGTTGTTGAAACGATGGCAAATTAAATGACATATATAGATTAAGTTTTAAAAAACTTCTATGGGTGGATCCCTTGCCAAAAAAGTGCCTTCCCCCGGTACCTTATATGTTTTAATGGAACAGCCCTTACAGCAGGTGACACAAGAATGCACATGTGTAAACGGTTGAAAAGTGTGTGTAACATGTGAATATCAAGTTAGTTGGCAACAATGCATAGATCAGTTCACAATAACAAAGTTGTACTGTCCAAAGATTCCGAGGAAATTTTGCCGTCTTTTAGACATAAAAGAGTACAATGAATCTTACCTAATATTTCAAAATGCATTCTCAATTTATTGAATTTCTTGTGAACTTTATTCCAATCTACACATCCCTTTTTGATCATGTCATATAGCTGGAAAATGACCTTTCCATCTCTCAAATCTAAATACAAATACTGTACAAATGGATTGACACCCAAACTATTCATCCAGTTTCTGTACGCTGTAACAAAAATAACAGGTTTTAAATATTCATTTTTCAAATTGGTCTCTCAACAGGCATTAATTAATACTAGGGATGGCAATTTCACAGATATGCTGTAACCGGTTATTTGGAAAACCTTTCGACCGAGTAACCGGTTAACCGGTGTTTGATGAAATATTGAATGTTTTCAGGATAATATGAATAAATTATTAAATTCATTTCTCTGTTTCGTGATAAACATCGTGATAGGGATACAAAGAAAAAATTATTTAAGCTAGCCATTAGATACTTTCCAATCGTCAGCTCAGGAAAATGCTCCTGTGATATTCTACCTTTTTCTTGGTTTATATAATTATTTAACATTTTAATCCATAAATATTTTTTCCTTCATTTTCCAAACTGTACAATTGGGGTTAGATAGTGGATTTACAAATTTTCTTGATGTAACTTATCGTTTTTGTTTGTGTGTGTGTGTGTAGAGGCATGTCCAGTCCCCTCATAGTGCTCAACCCTGGTGCTCAACTCACAGGACATTATTATTAAGGTCTTTCACCACAGTGAAAGACTTTATTGTTATTCTTCGGATTATTATTTTTTTTTAATTCTTCTTCTTCCGCTGTAAAAAAACTACGCGACCCCGGTTACGCGTTTTCAACCCCTAAATATGCAAATTTCTCAAAGTTATCTGATTTCCACCAAATTTGGTTTCCAGGTAGCTCTCATGGTCTTGGTGACAAATCTGCGGCCAAAATTTTTTTTTCAGCTGCAATTTTTTAAAATGGCCTACATTTGAAATTTTGTTATCGTGATATCTCGGAAACGATAAAAAAATTTCTGAAAACATTACATTGCAAAAAATACTCCTCTCATTGAGATCTTCATTTGATTCAATAGAACAAAAACTCTGCGACAAACCGTCCCTTGACGCATTTCGGTAAATCGGTTTTTGCGAATAACTTTTAAACGCTTACAGATAATATTGTAAACATATATGTTTAAAGTGATCAGCATGAAAAGACCTTCAATTTGAGTACCAGGTTGAAGGTCATTGGTGACCTTTGACCTAGTTAGGGGATAAACTCAGAAACCATTATAGATAGCTGAAAAAGTATATAAGCAAAAATGTTCAACATATCAAGGGCTACATTATTTCATTTGGACCTAAACTCTCCGATGACTCCTTAAAGAGTTATTGCCCTTTACGCCTTTCAGAAAATGTTTTTTTACATATAAGTTTTAAACCGTCATAAAGAGTATAGTCAAGTAACATATCAAATTAATCAGGAAGAAGAGACCTTCAATTTGAGAACAAGGTCAAAGGTCATCAAGGTCATCAGTCAAGGTCACAGCCAGTTTTAAGGTTTTTTCCTTAGCAACCATTGGGAAAAGCACAATCAATATTCAGGTCTTTTTATAACATCACATTTTTTACCAAAATAGACAACGAAATCAAACTCAAACACGAAATGGTGAAATCTGGTGAAAGACCTTGCAATTGTTCTCTGAACAATTGACCTTTTAATTGTTTGTATTATTATATGCGATACAAGTTCGTAAGTTTAATAATTCTAACATGTATATTCTGTTTTGACAGTACATTATTATTACATATTTTGTTAATTTGTGTTAACTCTATAATTTCTATAGGTAGATAATTAGCTATTAGACTTCAGTTAAAGACACTATGATAGGACTGAAAGTTTAAATTAACCATTATATAAATATATAAACAACTTGTCAATTAATTGGTCTTTGATCATGTTGATATGTATCCAATCAATTAAATAAATAAAAATACCGATGTCTGATTGTACATATAACAGTATACAACTGAAACAAATTTTGAAGCCGAGTACTCGAATACCGATTTTGCTAACCGGTTACAACCTATTCGACCGATTAACGGAGTAACTGGTTACTCGTTGCCATCCCTAATTAATACAATGCATTCTTTAAACAAATACAATGAAGGGTCAAATGTTTACAGAATTCTGAACTGTCCTCTATATACTGTAAAATCATTGCTATGGTGAACACATTGAATTACTTTGAATGGACTTCAGTTTCATATTTTACAATTGACTCAGTCCTGTTGCCAACTGAATTTTACTGTTGTTACGATTGTATTTTGTTTTATCACATTGGCTATAGTGGGAAAGTTCGCGCCCAATAAAACTAGTTTAACCCCATCGCAGCAGGTTTGCGCCTGTCCTAAGTCAGGAAATTTATTTAGCCTTTGTGTGTCTTGTCTTTTTTCTAGTTAGTTTACTTTATGTCTATAGGAGTCTAGGATGATGTTTATTTCGCTGAACTTGATTACTCTTTATTCAGGGGCCGACTCCGACCTGCCGTTGGGTGTGAGGTTTTCTCACCGTTCATTGAAGATCTTATGGTGGCTTTGAGTTGTTATTACTCCCCTTTGAGTCATTGTCTCTTTGACACATTCCCCGTTTCCCTTCTTTTTTCTATTCCAAAAGTTTTGATTTTATGTGCACTGAAGGGACATAAGTTGTCAAAATATGCAAATGCAGAAACAAAATTAACAGTAACTTCGGTATTTTGATATTTGATCCATGATGCAAATGTAGACATCCTCTAGCACTTTAACACAGGTTTTTATAAAAGAAAAGAAAAAAACTTGAGGATGTGTCATTTTCCTAAAAAAATTATCACAGGGTGCATGAAATGACATTACACATCACCCTTTTTTGGTACTATCTTTACTTTCATATTGCAAAGTTCTATTGAATTTATGAAGGCAAGTTGGTACAAGGGAATTTTATTTTTTGTATAAATAAGCATTCTATTTAGCTATCATAGGGTCATGACTCTAAATGTCTTGCCAAATATTTTACTTCTCTTTACTGGAAGATCAGAGAAATGAACAAAATGTAAATAGCAAATGTTGATTTATTTTCTAACTAGTGAAATTCTTGAGGAACAAATTGCAGTTTCCAGGTTTAGTTTCTATTGAAACCATAACTTCCACAATCTTTTACAACCCATGTTAGACCAACCTTCAAAAACGAAATTGGCAGGGCTCCACTTATTACCCAGGTAATATGTATTGCTGAAATCATAGTAAGATATTGAGATAGCCTTTCAGAACATTTTTAGCAAGGGTTTTACTAATAATTCAAATTTTACATATTGCTGAAATCAAACAGAAAACAGTACAAAAGCAGGAGGGCAAGAATTGGGACAGAAAATCTGTTGGCTCCCGCAAAAATCGGGAGGGTTGACTGCTCTGAAAACATAACATTTGCAGAATTTTTTTTTTCCTGAAATTTTATCCCTTTTTTACAAATGGGTAGGGGACAAAATAACCAAACCCAATCCCACTCTTTTTTTTGTGCCAATGAACAGTGTGTCAAAAAATTTCATTAGGATTGATCAAATGTAACATAAGTTATTGACTAAAAAACAAAACTGTCTACAGACAACTACAACACCAGACGACAACAATGATGACGAAGTGGCATACCATCATATAACCTCAATTTTTTGTGGTCGTATAAAAATGAACTACAGTTTGGTAATTATTTAAGTCCTGGATAAAAGCAAAAGCCCTTGCATTTTCTACAAAACACAATGTATAAGCAGGTATACATTCACATCATATCATACTAGTATGGTTTTGTCTAAGGGTTAGAAAATGGCATTTATCAATCCGCTACCAAACAGATCTTTCAAAACAATATATACCTCACTGATATTGTGACAGGTGTTGTAAGTGGGGCAGGACATGCTTTCCGATCCAGAGCACCTGATGTCACAACTAGTTTTAATGGGAGTTCACACTATGAGGGCTTTAGTTCTTAATATCTTTTCATTTTCATGCATTGTTAATGTAGCATTCTCATGTCCTTGTTTTGTCTTTGTTTTTCTATGTTGCTGTTTTTGCCATGTCTTTGGACTTTAATTTTTGTGATCATCACTTCACTTGTTCCTTCATTATTCTACTGCCGTTGTATCATACTAGTAACCAGGAATTCCTGTTTGTTCCACACTGTTTCTTATTAGGCCAGGAAGCTGTTTGCAAAGGAGATTTGGCAAAAAAACTACAAATACCTTACAATAGGGTCTGTAAGTCTCGTCATGTGACATCGAGAAATCGCGATGAAATTGCAATTTGAAAATGTTTCCCGCCAAAATATGACATTGCAGGATTATGACGTCCAATTTTTTTGTTTGAATCATCATATGTTTTTGTTACAAATGCAACTTCCGGGTACAAAGTATGTGCCTGGAAGTTTCAAAAGTGAACGAGACTTACAGACCCTATACCATAAAACACTTACTTTTCTCTTCTCTTGTTTCTTCAACTGCTTCATATTCTAAGTCTGTTGGAGGTTCTAATTTTGGGTGAGTGTTAAACAAATTTGCGACAAAGGCTAAATTTAGCTTCATGTTTCCCTTGACAACGTCAGCTGGCCCAACAAAACTACGACAATCAATCTTATTAGCTTCTTGCAACATGGATTCTGCTCGTTGAAGGTTATCCCCTTCCTGCCAGAAAACAATGACATCTTAAATACCATATCAAGATTAATAAATTCCCTCCTAATAATCACGATAATGTCCCTTTCTTTTTTCTGGGCAAAGATACATTTTTAATACTAATAAACCAGAAATTTAGGTACAAATTATTTGTCATGCATCCAATTCAATGGATAAACCATTAAGTGAATAGATTCCGTGACAAATGTTACCTTAATATCACAAAATAATTATATTCTTTGTTATTTAAAAGTTATTTATTCAATGTGTCTGCTGGTCAAGACTTTAATTTTGTTCAAATTAAACTTGTCTTCAGGCCATTCAAAACAAGAGAAGGGGCAGTCAGAAACGACAGCTAATCCCCTTGCCCGGTTGTTGAATGTTTGCCTAGTATTATAAGCACTCCACAAAGTGACTTGTTACTTAAATCGGAGCCAGTCATGCTAGAAATGTAGTGACCTTACTTCATACAGGAACATAATACCTACAGCATATTCATCTACTGATGAAAGATTAATCTTCTACACGTTAATACACAAACATTAACCTAATCTGGAGCTTTATAACTTTACAAGAAGCATCTACATACAAAATATTAATCCTCTACCAGTTGTAGTATGATCTCAGATCTGGACTCTTACAAAAACTTTAACCTAAGTCACTCATGCATGAAATGTAGGTCAAAGTAACCTAATTTTTATCTGGTGCTTCATAACTTTACAAGAGGCATCTACATACAAAATATTATTCCTCTAAGAGTTGTACATGTAGAATCCCAGATCTGGACTCTTACAAAACTTTAACCTAAATCATTCATGCATGAAATGTAGGTCAATAAGACATAATTTTTACCTGGAGCTTCGTAACTTTACAAGATGCATCTACATACAAAATAATGTATTATTCCTCTAAGGGTTGTAGTACCCGGTTCCCAGATCTTTAACCTGAGTCACTCAAGCATGAAACGTAGGCCGAATCCACCTAATATTCTATAAATCAACCTCAAGTACTATTCAAGATGCATCCATGGACAAAACCTTGTCCATCTATGACATGTTATTCAATAGATATATGGTCTTAAGTTTGAACGGACGGATAAACGGACTAACGGACAAACAAATGGGCAAAACGGTACCTTCGTTGGGCGAGACGATAATAAATTCTTTGTTTCTCAAGCCTTTTAATTTTGAATTTGATGCAGGTAGGTAATTCTTTTTTTATATATATAATTTCTTGGATATAAGCAAAATTTAATTTAGATGGCACTGTGTAATTATTATTTAATACATCTGAGCTTAATTCCATAGATATCTAAATATACATTTCTGTATTTTGTAAAACTTTGAGCATTTAGATACTCTTATATATATATATATATATATATATATATATATAAATTTTTTCTTAGTAATTTAAAAAAAAGCAGTTTGATGTGGCTACCTTTTGGCAGACGCGGGCAGGCTTTGAGAAACAATTCAATTTTTTTAAGGGTCTAATGAATGGTTCCTTTCTTCGAAGATAAGTCTCTCTATTATAATCGGCCTCCTGTACCAAGTTCTACAGTTAATACATTTTAACCAATATCAGCTGTTATACTTGCCATTAGTGGGTCTAGAGTAACTCCTTTGTCTCTTGGTGCAATCTGATGCAGTAAATATGTATATGCTCTTGAATCCTAAAAGAAGACACAAAAATAAGAAAATAATAGAAAACTTGAAAATGTGTTGAAAAGTGGAGGGAAATTGATATAAATACATGATAAATAAGAATGCATAAACTCTACAATGGGCTTGTTTCTGAATCCAAAAGGTGACGTCACAAAATCAATTTTTTGGTTGGCAAAATTGAACAATAAATTGCATTTTATTTTTAGATAAATTTTTTAAATACGAGTCCAATTTTTGACCTGTAAAATGCCTAATAAACCTCGAGATTTTCATGTTTTTGCTACTGATTTTCTTATTCTAAATTTCTTCCGAATAGTTTGAAATGTGTATTCCAAATATTTGGAAATTGTGAAAAATTTTAATGCTATTCAAATATGTCAATTAAATCAACTAAAAATAATCAAATATAAAAAAAAAATTATCCTGTTAAATGTAAATGTCAGATCAAAAGAAATTATCAGTACTTTAAAACAATTCCATACCAGTTAATTGAAAATGGCATTTTTATGAACTTTAATAATTATCATGATTTCTTGCAAACCAAAAGGATCCACAGGTAAAAATTTTGATGTTATGACATCACTGTGACTGACTTTTGTATAAAATCAAGTTACAATCATGATTTTGTTTCACACAGCTTTATTATTAATACACTCGACAGTTTATTTTTGGTTTTTGTTACACAAGACAGTTTTCATGGCAGTTAACCTGAAGTCAACTTGACCTATTTCTTAAATTGTCTTGCAAAGTATATTGTAAAACATTAATACCCTGAAAGCTAATATATCTATTTTGAGCAAATCAAGCATTAAGTGAGAACTAGAGGTTAAAGGAAGCCCTTGCACCCCATTTCCTAAAAAATAAAAGAAAAGTTAAACTGTCTTCCTTTCATACCTTTTAACCCTCCCCCTTTAAGGGGGAGACTCCCTCTTAGAACCATAATCCCCCTTGAATGGATCTCCCTCGAGGGAGATCAAAATCTCACTCTAACTGCTTTTTCTCCCCCTAAACCTCCCTCATAGACAAAATAGGGTCATTTTTGACAGTATTCCCATTTTTTTTTGCTTTCAAAGCAAAATTATGTAATATGATGCATAATTATAAAATCATGATAGAATTTTGAGTTCAGAAATCGATCTTACAGCTTATATTAAATGATTTCCTCCATTCCATATTCTCTTTTCTTTGTTTATAAATGCAATTTTTTGTTGAAAAAACTTTGTTACATAAAATCTCCCCCTTAGATGTGCTGGTATGAGGGAGATCTCCCTCATAGCAGCTACCAAAGGTTAACAGGTATGTCCTTTGTGGTGTCAGACAATGACATATTGTGTAATGGACATCAGCATAGTGTCCCTAATTTGAGTAAATTTTCATCAGAATTCTTTGTGGTTTATGAGGAGTTGTGGTCTCAAGACACAGTTGCCAAGCTGTGACAATGAAAAATCATGTCATTACACGACATGAGATACCAAAAAGCCTGTGAAAATGTGTGACATACTTTCGGATTATTGAACAAAATTTATATAAAACAAGAGCTGTCGCCGAATGGCAGCCAGATATACCCCCCGCTAATTGAACCCTGAATCAATATGGTAAGTGCAAATTTAGGTGGATGTGGACACAGTACAAGTGTGGATATAATATTAGTATGTACACAATGATATAATCCTCCACAAATACCTTTTCTGTTGAAATCAGACAAAAAAAATTCACCTTTTTCCAGCCTATTTGACATTTTACACATCTACATATAGTGTTTGGCTAAAAAGTGTCCTTCCTTTGTGTAAAGTTTCATCAAAATCCTTTGGCTTTGGCTAAAGTTTCATCAAAATCCTTCAAGTGGATTGAGAGGAGTTGTGCGTACGAGGTAACCCATACATAGGGAATCAATGAAAACTCAGTCTTATTATCTCCCCTTGCTGGTTTCTATCTATAATTATATTCCTTCATGCACATCTCAATATAGTGTTCTTACTTTGTGTAAAGTTTCATTAAATCCCTTCAAGTGGTTTAAAAGGAGTTGCGCTTACGAGGTAACCAATACATGGGGAATCAACGAAAAGTCAAAGTCCAATTATCTCCCCTTCCTGGTTTTGGACAATAATTATATTCCTTCATGCACATCTCCATATAGTGTCCTTCCTTTGTGTAAAGTTTCATCAAAATCCTTCAAGTGGTTTAGGAGGAGTTGCGCTTACGAGAAATGTGGACAGACTGACGGATAGACGGACAGACAGACAGGGTGATTCCTATATACCCCCCCAAACTTTGTTTGCGAGGGGTATAATTAATTTGCCAATATAAATGCCCATTGTAATCAATATTTGCCAGTTTTGCTGATTTTAGAACTACCTGACTAGGTACACATTTAAAAAAATTAAAAGTTTGGTTGAATTTACAAGTCAATAAGGCAAAAGTTAGCAGAGTTTTCAGCCTTGTCCTTGATGATTACATCATTCAACAAATTTTTTGTAGCTGGCAAGAAGGAAATGGGCTAAGACCCGTTTTGACAGATAAATGGGTTTCAAATGAGCCCTAGCTTTTGTATATCCGACTATATCACTTTCTGTAAATGATCCAATTTAAATGTGTAAACTGCATAGCCCCCCCCCCCCCCCCCCACTCCACAATCACTTACTTTGACTTCAAATTAATTCATCAAACTCGGGAGTCCCAAATTTTGTTTTGGTATCACTGATCTGGTACAAAAATATCGTTTTCTATTTGCACGTGTCTGTAGTCGTCGTACCCAACCAAGAACTTTATTGAAATGATTTAAGATCAGTTGTTTGGCCAAATCGAAGTTTGCAATTTACCGTATGGTCATGAAAAGTCCAGAGAATCACGGGGAATGATAGCACTAATAAACAAAAACATTAACAACGTTCATGGAAAAGTCCAGAGAATCACGAAAAACGCGATATTGCTAATAACCAAAAACGTAAACAACGAAAAAGCGTGTAATGGCGTGTGAAGTTCTGAAAAGCATGTACACGCCGTGTGACAAAATCTACGCAGGTAAACCATTGAAAAAGCGTGTGTAACACACGAAAATCACGTGAGTTGGCAACTATGTCTCCAGATAATCATTGTAAATTGATCAATGAAAAATTTAGTAGTCAAATTATCTTCCCTTATGGTGTATCAACAGATGTTAATTTGAAATTATTCAGTAGTAAATAGACTTGAACATTAAAATAAAACTTTAATCTGTCAGTCTGTATAGCATACACTTGAGCTGTTAGCAAGGCCTGACTCCTACCACCACACCGACCACATTAGATTGCACTTATTGAAAGGATTAAGGCCAAAATGAAAAAAAACAAGGGATCTGTGAACCCTGCTCACTTATAATACCCCGCTCTCAACTTCCAGCATTAATAACCTGACTAAGTTGGTAAACAAAATGTAATCCTCTATAAGTCTTAAAAAATGCATCCCACAATAAGGGAGGACTATACAAACCTGCTGACAAAATTTCAAGTTTGTGTCATTTACCATTGCAAAGAAAAGTTTGACAAAAGTAGTAACAGACAGAGGGCATGTTGAAAAATTGATTTTGAAAAATTGATTAAGTCGGTAAATAGGAAGAAGTATCCCAGAAGGTCTTAAAATGCACCCCACAATATGGCATAATTGTACAAAGCTTCTGACAAAATGTCAAGTTTGTATCATTTAACATTGCAGAGAAAAGCTTGACGAAAGTTGTGACGGACAGACAGAAAGTTAAACTTAGTAGTAAGTCTTCCAGGGAAGACATGCATCGCCTGCGTAATAACAAAATAATATTCTAAGTTCTGCCAAACAGGAAGTAGGTTCGTGAGAGATCCCAAACTCTATTACACTGTAAAGGTCTCCATACTGATACTCCATATTGAATTCAGAAGGCTTGGATACATACTGTAAGACAGGAAATTTTCGCGCCGTCTTTATTTCGCGGTAAATTGACAGGATCTTATTTCGCGCTGCCAAATTGTTGATCATTGACTTCAATAAAAGAAAAGTATATTCGCGCAGTTTTATTTTCGCGCTTCCATTTCAAGCGCGAAAATCGTGAAAATAAAACTGCCGCGAAAATTTCCCGGTTTACAGTAGTTCAAAGGAAAAATGTGACAGGAATTTTTTGTGACTCTGATCGGCAAAAAATATTCTATGTTCAGTCAAACAGGAAGTGGGCATGTGAGAGAACCGAAACTCTATAATACGGTACAGGTCTCCATACTGATACTCCATGCCAAATTACAGAAGGCTAGTATACATTGTTCCTGAGAAAAATGTGACAGAAATTTTTGAGACTCTGATCGGCAAAAAATATTCTATGTTCTATCAAACAGGTAGTGGGCATGCAAGAGATCTCAGACTCTATTAAACGGTATAGGTCCCAATACTGATACTCCATGCCAAATTGCAGAAGGATTGGATACATGGTTCCTGAGAAAAACGTGACAGAAATTTTCAAGACACAAAAAATATTCCAAGTTCCGTCAAAGAGGAAGTGGGCATGTGAGAGATCCAAAACTCTGTTACACGGTAAAGATCCCAATACTGACACTCCATACCAAATTCCAAAGGGCTCCTATACATAGTTCCTATGAAAAATGTGTCAGAAATTTATTGTGACTCTGATGGGCAAAAAATATTCTATGTTCTGTCAAACAGGAAGTGGGCATTCGAGAGATCTCAGACTCTATTACACAGTACAGGTCCCCATACTGATACTCCATGCCAAATTGCAGAAGGCTCAGATACATGGTTCCTGAGAAAAACGTGACAGAAATTTTCAAGAATCAAAAAAATTTCTAAGTTCCATCAAACAGGAAGTTGGCATGCGAGATCTGAAACTCTGTTACACGGTATAGGTCCCCATACTGACACTCCATACCAAATTGCAAAAGGTTCCCATACATAGTTTCTGAGAAAAATGTGACACAAATTTTTGTGAAGCCGACGACGACCCAAACGCAAGATGACGGATAGTGATCGCAATCGTCACAAAAAATGACTAAGTTGGTAGAGAGGAAGAAGTATCCTGACAGGTCTGAATATCCCGTGATTAAACAAAGCTTATGACAAAATTTCATGTTTGTGTTATTTACCAATGCAGAGAAAAGCTTGATGAAAGTTATGACAGCAGACGGAATTTTTAAAAATTGATGAAGTCTGTAAACAGGAAGTAATATCCGGACATGTCTGAAAATGCATCATGCATTATGGCAATTAAACAAAGCTTCTTACAAAATCTCAGGTTTGTATCACTTACCACTGCAGAGAAAAATTTGACAAAAGTTGTGACGAACGGACGGACGGAATTTTGAAAGTTGGTAAACAGAAAGTAGTACCCCTTAGGGTCTGAAAATGCATCAAACATTATGGAATAGTTATATAAAGCTTCACGTTTGTAGTATTATCCATTGCAGAGAAAAATCTTGATGAAAGTTGTGACGGACCGAATGAGGGAATTATGGAACGACAAACAATAAAACAGTATACCACCTCCTCCTTTGGAGCATGGTATAAAAACAAAAAAAAACGACTGTAATGCAACTTATTTTCTGCACTCCTAACAAATTCTAATTGTTGGAAATAACTGCAGTGGACCTCAACATGGTAACTTGTGCAGAGAAAAATATTCCTGTAACAGTCAATACTGGACAGTAATATTATTACATGTACTCCTATACGGTATTAAATACATACCAAATACCTTACCTCCAAAATAATTACCCGTTATCTAACTTTAATACCATGTAGTATCATCTCCAACTTACCATAATGTCAGTGGTGAAGTTAGATATTGTCTCCCCATAATCTGAGTTTCTTAGATGATAATTAACCCAGCGTATCAGAATTTGTTCTGGAGAAAGTTTACGGAGATCATCAGGTTCTTCTCCCTCTTCCAGTAGTAGTAAAAGTCCTGGATGATTAGCCAAGTTAATATCACTCAACAAACCAATCTACAACAAAAATAAACAAATAATTATGTGTCACCAGCCATGTGAGCACTGCCACCCCCCTTATTCTCTCCCCCTAAAATAACCCTGATGGTGATATCTTTTTAACATTGGTGTTTAAGAGCTTCGCAAATTAGTTCTTAACAAAATAGCTGGGCCATGTCGACTGATACATGTATGCCCAGGCCATCCTTAACAAATTGTTTGTTTGCTGCTTATCGACTAACAATTTTGGATGGTAGGTGAATTTCTTTTTTCTTGAAAAATGTCAAAACGGGTTAATTTTAAAAGAAAATGTGCAAAAATAGAATAAAAAAAAATTCCTCTGTGAAACGACAGAATTTTTTGATTAGGTAGGATTTCTTTGAGTAGGTTGATAAACAGCAAACAATTTTTTAAGGATGGCCCATCGTCACTCAACCTTAATTTTTTTATTGATTTAGGTATGGGGTTCTCAATTTAGAATGCACACATAACTGGCTTTTAAGCTTGACACCTCTTTAATAAATATCCTACAAAGTTAATAGAGGGCTATGCCGAGCGCAGCATGATACGACCACAGCATGTTTATCACTGAAATTTGAACAAGTGTAGCTTAAATTGAAAGTTGACACGGTAAATAAGAGCTTGACACAATAATTAGCTGGACACAAAAAGGAGTTTGACACAGTAATTAGCTTGACACAAACTAGGGAAAAAATCAACCCTTTTGATCACTTTTGGATAAAAAACAGTAAGAGCTACACAAAATCTGTTGACTAAAACTGAAATCTTACATCAAGAGAAATAAAAAAAAAAAATCCCATCAAAATCTGATGAAAAATAAAGATTTCACATTTTTTAAAAATTTGCAAGTTTGGCCCCTTTGAAGCCTTATAACTCGGAAACGAAAAGAGCTGTGCCAAATATATTGATATACTTCTGAAAGTTTACAACTAGAGGAATCCAAAGAAAAAAATCCCATTTAAATCCATTGAAAAATGTTATTTTAGGTTATCTGCATGTTTGCAGTTTTGGCCCCATTGGCCCCTTATAGTTCAGAAAGGAAACAAGTTATCAAATTCTGATGGTGCAACAACCACCATATTAATTTTTCATAAGGAATCCATTGCAAAAAATTGCATCAAAATCCGGCTAAATATGAAAAAAATAAAATTTTGAAATTCGTCCCTTTTGGGGCCCATTATCTCATGAACGGTACATTCCACAGGAAATCTGTTGATGTAGTAAAGATTGGAAATTTGCTAAGGAGCACACTGAAAGAAACCCCATCAAAATCCGAAAAATAATAAAAGATTCTAGTCAAATATGTGAAAACACCCAGTTTTAAAACTTTTGGCCCCCTTTTCTAAAACGGGTGGAGCCAGGAACATGAAATTTATACCAGCGCTAAGGCAGGTGCCAAGAAACATCATACTAATATTTATAAATGATCTGTCTTCTAGAAACAAAATACCCAATTTCACCCCTTTTTGGGCCCTTTTTCTGAAATGGGTGGGGCAAGAAACCCGAAATAAAATCCTGGGCTAAAGCTTGTGCCAAGAAACCTCATAGGCCTACTTATAATCGGAAGTTGAGTATATTTTATACACAGTCTATTTTATGTACTTTAAAGTGACTTATGACCAAGAAAATGTGATCCATGTGCAAAAATTTTTAGCACTGTTTGAATGGATTAAACCCAAGGATATAGAATGCTTCTGAAATGTGATGCTTGTACTCCCTTAAGTATCATGGAATATGTACTAAAAATAGATTTACCTTGATGACTTGCCATAGAATACCCAGCACTAAATGTTGTTTGCCTTTCATTAAGTCATGTGCATCAATGTTGATGACATTACAGCCAATAGCCATAGCTGAATTCAACGCCAATGTGTGATTCTCGATCTTCTTGTAAACACTGAGGTTATCCCCTTTGTTAATAGTTCTTTCATCAATAGTATTTTCAACTGTGACATTAATTAATTTGCTGAAAAAATAAATATAAACTTTTCAATAAATGTGCCCTTCAGAATTAAATTCAAAGTGCAGTCTGCACTGAAATGTGGTTGACTTTGACAGCTGACCTTAATCATGGAAATTGTGATTTCAAATTCAGGGAATACTTTGTATCAATAGTTGGGAACAATTAGAAAGGATAATTTGGTTTACAGCTCATGTAATATTTCATGTAAAACAATATGTCGGTATCACATTGTGGATTAGAACAAGTCATTTATTTTCGCAAAATGTCACATTTAAAAATTCATTTGCATTTGCAACAAAAAAAAATATTCCTCAAAATAAAATTTTCTATTTTCATGACTAGAAGATAATATTTATTTTCACTGGCGCCAAGATAAAATTATTTACAAAATCTCCCAAGCTCCTGCTCCTCGAAAATCAAAAGGTCGTCCCTTTAGTGTGACAAACAGGACAGTGCTTTATCTCCGTCCAAACCCCTTTGATCGAGGAATTTGAGATATTATGCACAATTGTATTTCTTTATTCTCCAAATTCAAGAAATATCCTTCTAAATAACCATAATTAATGCAAGTGCTAATAGAAAGTAGGATGCCTTCAAAGATGCACGTAGGAAATTTGCATGTTGGTATCAGCGGTTGTACCAACCAGTTCTAAGTTTATGTGTCCTCAAAATATATACAAAACTCAGTCCGATATACATGTACTTTCTATGCCATTATTTTTATAAATAACCAACATTCAACTCATAGGGTTAGCGTTTTTAGTTACACTATTTCTCCTTGAATGGTCACCAAAGTGAAAGTAAACCTCCATATTTTGTTATTAGAACTTAGGGTACTCATCGGTATTTATCGTATATGACTGCTTAAAGTTCAAATTTTCCTGCTCTTTAAAGAAAAAATCCCGAACATTATATAACGTTATATGGCCGTGCTCCTAAACAGGAGACATACGTAAACTAACCAAACCAAACCATGCGCATGCGTTTACATTTGTAAACAAAACAGCATGTTCATCGCATGGAATAAATAAATAAATAGACTATACAGCGATATTAAAAATAGATATATACATTAAAATATAAATCATTACATAAAGCAACTGTCACGTAGTCAATTTGCTGTTTCAAGGGGATGATATTATCAACAAGAAATTAATACACACAGCCGATTAACACAAAATATCTGAAGACCATATGTTCATTACGCTGCAACAGAGTTCGTGTTATTATATGACAATGAACAAGATCTATGAATTTGTTTCAACAAAAAGTATGTGAATGGTGACTATTTTGTGGTTTTGATCATTTACATAGACATAGCTTTTATAGCAGTTTGAAATGTATCACGATAAAAGCAAAAGCTGTAGTGCATTCTTTTGAACCTGATCTTCCAACCATGGCCAACCATCTTAAAAAAAATTGTTGAGTTTTCAACATAGAATCCTTGCCCTGGTCATTTAAATTAAAAGCCGAGTTCAAATTTGTCGCAACTCAGCTAAAAACCCATGCACAGACAGAGGAAACAACAATATCCCCATACTTTCAAAGAAAAGTAATAATAATGGCCATTTTTGCCACTCATTGGACTGGGACCATTTTATTCAGCCCCAAATCATACGTAAGGAAAATCACTGTTGTTTTCCAGCAAATAAAACAGGATGTCACAAAATTTAATCAAAAATACGGAATAGAGGGAAATTTCCCTTTGCCAAACTTCCTGATTTGTTCCCCGAAGACGGGTATTGAATTTAAACTGTCTTCAGTTTTTGGATAGAAAACTGTAAAAGGGAAAACATATACATATATATAAAGATATACTGACTTAAATTTTACAAGTTTTAGTTTCACGCTTCCAGAAACCTCGCGAATAAAGCGAAAATATGAACTCCCAAAAATTACCCACTATACAGTATAAGGACAAATATCCTGTACCATTTGAATGGAAGCCACAATTAATACATTTGTGAAACATAAAAGCTATATAAAATTCCATTCAAGAGGTATGTCAAATGTTGTTTTGCAAACATAAAGACAGGTCAAAAACTTTGAGCCTCACTAACATGACTAATCTTTATCATGTGTTGCAGCAAAACAATAGCAAATACGACAAAAATGGGGCATAATTGAATTTACCTGGAGCGGCTTCACACTTTTCCCTACTGATGTCACTGCTGCAATTCAAGATTGGTGTCTCTGCTGCACTATCAGTTAGTTCCCGGGAAAACTTGTATTTCACACAAGCTCAATAATTTATTCCTTGTTCCTGAATTTTCCCGGTATCACGACATCACGGAACAAAACCTGGTAGTGCAGTCAAGACACAAGACCAGACAAAATATGGAAGGTGCATTCCATTAATTACTAAGGGCTATTCCAAGAGAAGATGTAAAAGGGGGGTGGTTGCACAGCACTTTCTTCCACACCCGACCACCCATACATCTTTTTTATCACACATAGCATGCGATATACCTAAATTTCTTCTGGAACCCCACCACCCATCCTAAAATATATAATGTGCTGTCCAATCCCCCATGCAATTTTTCCTGGAATAGCCCTAAATCATTTCTTACCATATCAGTATACCATTATTGACACTACTATAAAGGTCAAAGTCTTGTGATTTAAGAATAGCTTTGCAGTCTTTGTCCTCAGATAATTTCCTGAAATTAAATAAAATATGGTTAAAAAAATAGTTTTTAGTGCCTTATTAAACCTTAATTAGTCAACATACCCTTAATTAGTCAGTGGCAGATCCAGACTTTCAAAAGGGGGGTGGTGGGGGGACGACATTTTTCCATAAAGGGTGGCGCAAAACCCAATTTTTTTAAAATCCCATCTTTATCAGGTATTTTAAATATTTTCCAACCTAAACTATGACTCTTAGTTTATGTAAACTAGCTGGACAAAAAAAGGACCCTAAAATATTCCCCAATCATGTCAACTATTTATTTGAATTTGTTATTTTCATTTTTTTTTTTGCAATTTTTGCCAAAATACTATTCAAAATAAAACAAGAGGCTATCAAGAGCGGGTATTGCTCACCTGGGTCATGGCTGACACTTTAAGTAAAAATAATGCCAATGTTTAAGGGTCTCATTTTCAAGTTTGTTTATAGACATTGATGTTATATAATCCAAAATTTAAACTATGTTCTCCTCTGGCAGCTATTTTTTATGGGGGGGGCAGACCGATTGACACCTTCCTCGAAGACCACCTAAGGACCATTGTGCCTAACTTTGGTCCTAATTGGCCTGGTATTTTTAGAGAAGATCTTTGAATGAATTCCAAAGTTACAATTGGCCAAGTAGTTTCAGATGAGATCTTTAAAAACATTTCCCCATAGTTTCCAATGCTTAACTATGTTCCCCGCTGGGCGCCACCTTGGATGTTATGTGGACATGCCTGACACATTTTAATAAGGGGACCAAGTAAGGACCATTAAGACCAAGTATGAATCAGACTGGCCATATCATGTAACTTTCAGAGGAGAAGATCTTTGAATATGTTTCCCCACTGGGTCCAATGTTTAAACCACATTCCCCACTAGCAGCCATCTTGGATATAAAAAGGACTTGCCAGACACATTTTCTAAAAAGGGCCACCTAAGGACCATTGTGACCAAGTTTGGTTCCAATTGGCCCAGTAGTTCCAGAGAAGATCTCTGGATATAGGGACCAATTTAGGACAAAGATCCCAGCTGGCGGCTATCTTAGATGACGTGCGGACTTGCCAGACACATTCTTTAAAGGGGACAACCACCAAAAGACTATTGTGGCAAAGTTTGGTTCCAATTTACTAAGTGGCTTCAGAGAAAAAGATCTCTGAATGCTTTCCCGATTGGTTCCAATGTTAAAACCATTTGACGCAGTGGTTTCAAAAAAGAAGATCTTTGAATGCATTCCCACAGGGTCCAATGTTAAACCACTGTCCTGGCAGGCGGCCATCTTAGATATGATACAGACTTGCCAAACCCAATTTTTAAAAGGGGCCACCTAAGGACCGTTGTGAACAAGTTTGGTTCCTAATGGCCCAGTAGTTTCAAAGGAGATCTATGAATAACAAAAATCACTCAAGCGTAAAATATAGGCCAAAGCCACTTAATTCTTGATTATTTGGGTAAAATCCATCAAGGTGATTAATTTAATGAGACATCATTGTGGTATGATGTGTAGTTGATGAGAAATGGACCTAAACGCAAAATTTAACAAAAGTCATTCAACTGTAAAATGCAGTTCATGGACCCCTAATTGTTGATGAATCTGGTAGTACTAATCAAGGTGCATGTACAGATGTACATGTAATATTAATAAAATATTACAAGAGGTTACAAAAATATGGACCTAAATGCAAAACTTAACATAAGGATGGACCGATGGACGGTCAAAGGTGTCCTCCCAAGGACTATGGTGACCAAGTTTGGTTCCAATTGACCAAGCGGATGTTTGAATGAAAAGTTTACGACAGATGGACAAGGGACACCAAGTGATGGCAAAAGCTCACCCTGGCATAGCCAGTTGAGCTAAAAATCAAGAACAACAGGGAACTCTGACCCTAGACCCCATTTGGATCATCCATTATAATTTTTTGTGACAGATATATCAAAATATATATATTTAAATGTTCTATTTGAGTAAGCTCACAACCAGACAACTTATTAACAAAAAATAGTAATGGTGCATTACATGATACCCCGCCACGACCCCGCCACGTTTCACAAAATTTCAAAGTTTAAAGAGGTCTAACTGCAGACACCTGTGTACGTCTGAAGCCAAAATTATACTTGGCCAGTGATTTACGGTAAACAACTTACGTAACAAATTAGAAGACACTTTGCTATTTATTTCATTCACAAGTTGAAGACAATATACAAGTTATCAGTCGGAAACTCTAAAATTCATAAAATTTCAAAGTTTCAAGGGCATAACTCCAGAACCCCTTTGACCTCTGATCCCTAAATCAAACTTACATACCAAGTTTGAAGTCAATATATTATTTCGTTCACAAGTTATCAGTCGGAAACCCTAAAATTTGTAAAATTTCAAAGTTTCAAGGGGCATAACTCCAGAACCCCTATGACCTCTGAACCCGAAATCAAACTTGGCCTGAGTTTTGTGGTAAACAGGTTACATACCAAGTTTGGAGAAAATATATTATTTCATTCACAAGCTATCAGTCGGAAACCCTAAAATTCGTAAAATTTCAAAGTTTCAAGGGGCATAACTCCAGAACCCCTT
>MJUU01043782.1:73087-85677 GCA_002080025.1 Modiolus philippinarum | reverse complement strand
AGACAATATATTATTTCATTCACAAGTTATCAGTCGGAAACCCTAAAATTCGTAAAATTAAAAAGTTTCAAGGGGCATAACTCCAGAACCCCTTTGACCTCTGAACCCGAAATCAAACTTGGCCTGAGTTTTGTGGTAACAAGTTACATACCAAGTTTGAAGACCTTATATTATTTCGTTCACAAGTTATCAGTCGGAAACCTTAAAATTTGCACAATTTCAAAGTTTCAAGGGGCATAACTCCAGAACCCCTTGGACCTCTGAACCCGAAATCAAACTTGGCCCGAGTTTTATGGTAAACAAGTTACATACCAAGTTTGAAGACCTTATATTATTTCGTTCACAAGTTATCAGTCGGAAACCCTAAAATTTGCAAAATTTCAAAGTTTCAAGGGGCATAACTCCAGAACCCCTTGGACCTCTGAACCCGAATTAGAACTTGGCCTGAGTTTTACAGTAAACAAGTTTGAAGACCTTATGTTATTTCATTTACAAGTTATCAGTTGGAAACCTTAAAATTCGCAAAATTTCAAAGTTTCAAGGGGCATAACTCCAGAACCCCTTGGACCTCTAAACCCGAAATCAAACTTGGCCTGAGTTTTGTGGTAAACAAGTTACATACCAAGATGATCTTATGTTATTTCGTTCACAAGTTATCAGTCGGAAACCTTCACGGGACGGACAGACGGACACACGACTTGGGGTATCACATAATACCTCGCCACTACGTGTGGCAGGGTATAAAAATCTGGCTATCATCACTTCATTTATACGAAGTGAAATTTGTGTACATAATTAGCATGTACACAATAGCAATTTGTCACAATAGCAATTTTTCAAAGCTTTGGTATGAGTAGGTCCCAGAGTGGTCATAGCTAGAATATGTAGCTGAGCATGTGCTAGAATTGGTCAGAGTGGTTGTGGGTATAATATATAGGTAAGAGCTGCCATAGCTCCAACCAGAACAGTCAAGATTCCATGACCATGACTGATTTTAGTGTCAGGACCATGACAGGTCTAAGCAGTCCTGATTCTAAATAAATATGATTCTAGAGCAGACTTAGAGCAGTAGTTCTAAGAGTAGATATGATTCAGGAGCAGACTTACGGCAGTTCTACAGCTGACTTAATACCTGTTCTAAGTTAACTTAGGAGCCTTTATGAATGCTTCAAGTTAATTTTAAGAAAGCATATGTCTGCACCCCCTGTATGTAAATTACCTCCAAATCCAGTCTGAAAATGCTGCACATTCCTCTGTCTTTACACTGTGTGTTGTACCCTCTACAGAGGCCTGGGATGTTCCTCCATGTGTTTCAATACCTTGTCTTGTTGCAATTTGTTTTTTAAAATTTCTTCCAAAGTCAGTCTCCCGTTTGACTTTTTGATACAACTGAAATCAGGAAGATTTAAAATTGAATTACATAATTAACTCATTTGAAAAAAGATTTTTTGTATGTGTTTTCCCATCTGGTTCAATACTAAACTATGTTCCCCCATCTTGATACTAGTGTGAACCTGAAAAAGAACACCTCTTGCAGAGGACAACCCATGGACTATGGTGCACAAGTTTGGCTCCAAATGGATAAGTAAATTTAGAGAAGGAGATCTTGAATGTGTATAGTTAAACTATTTAGTTCCCCACTGACAATTATCTTGGATATATAGGGCTGATAAACACCTTTTTTCACCAAAGGACTATTGTGCTAATGTTTGTTTCAAATTGGCCAGTCAGATTCAGAGGGGAGATCCTTAAATGTGTTTAACAAAACATATGTATATGGTTTCAGGAAAACATCTTTGAAAATTAATGTTCCCTAAGGGTACAATGTTAAATTATTTTCCAAGCTGGTGGTGGCCATCTTGGAAAAAAAATGAAAACCTGAAAAACACTATTTTTGTAGGGGACCACCTTAAGACTATTACAGGTCAAGTATTGTTTGGATTGGAGGATAGATCTTTGAATGTCTTTTCCCATACAGTCCAATGGAAGCCATCTTTATTACAGTATGAACCTGAAAAACTTTTTTTGTAGGCTTGCCTCATAGCAACTTTATTTTGCCTGGGTAGCTGACCTACCAATGTCACCAAAGATGCATGAAAAAAAACATGGTAAATGATTCTTAGTATTATGGCTCTGAGACATCTATGGGACAGATGAAAACAAATTGAGTTAGAGTGATGTTTGAGCTGTCGAGGTTGAACTATGTTTAAACTTGAACAATGGTACCACAAAAAGGGTTCGAGACATCCATGGCAGGGGTGTAAAAATTTTTTCCTAAAGGTCTAGCCAAGGGCTTTTAAGGATTTGTCAAGCCCAAGTCCTGCTCTATAAATGCAAAGCCCTCGAACAGCGACATTATCAGATTTTTATAGCAATCTGATCTTTCTATTAAACATGTTTTAACAACATGAATCATAAATATAACATAGAACCAATCAAATAAAACGCCAAAATGAATCTGACGCTAATTAGAATATTAATCTACTTTTATATCGTAACAAAAATAGATTGCTGAAAACACTACCAGGAAGTTATTTGTCGATGTTTGAGGCTTAATTTGACACTCAATTTACAGTCGAACCTTGTTATGTCGAACTCGGTTGTCTCGAAATCTCGGATTTGTCGAAGTGAATGTTCGGTCCCGGCAAAATTCCCCTTTGATTAATGCATTTTTACCTCTGACAACTCGAACTTGGATTATTCGAATTCTTAGATAACTCGAATATAAATTGTTCTCCTGTGAAAAATTTATAATGCAAAAGTACCCTGATGTGTCGAAGTTGAGATCAAATTGCATAATCCTATCAAATATGTTTGCCAATACTAGTATATACATGTAAAAACAAGTAGTACAATGTATACAAATGTTTTATCTAAAAAAACATGTTTTGGGGTTTTTTTTTTCTGTTGTTGAATGTACGGTACATGTATCTCCGATTCTGTATGTGGCCATCAACCTGTAATGAAAATCTATTGGCATGACTGCCAATCTCTGTTGTAGCAAGAAATGAAACTCTAATGTCTCGAACCTCGGATAACTCGAACAATTTTGTATGGATGGTCCCTTCAACTTCCGACTTATCGAGGTTGGACTGTAAATGAAACTCATAATCAATTCATTGAAAATTATTTTTTATTTAAATAGAGAAAAGCCCAACAGACTTTTTCTCAAGGAAAAAAGCAAGTCCGAGGCGTCCTACTGCATTGTCCGGGGCATCCAACTAACAGATTTTTTTACCCCTGCATGGTGTTTGAGATGTTGCAGTTCAAGCCATCCGAGTTCAACTGTATATACACTTAAACTGAGCTACATGTACAAACTCATCACTATCCACGAATTATTTAATTTTAAAGTTAAATTATCATACTACATAAAGTAATTGAGATAGGCATAAATATTTTACAAAGGAAATGAACATAAGATCATAACACATATGTCAACTTTATCATGTTTATGTCACTTTAGGCCATAATGTAGGTTAAATGGACCTAATTTTGTCTAAATGCCAAACCCCGTAAAAATAATATTGCCAGGATTTTGGGGTAAAGGACCCCCCATTGAGACCCCCTTTATGGGCACATTTACTTATTTCTATTTATAATTGTAATATACTAGTAGTATGGGATATTGGAACTCATGAATATAGCTACCGTATATCAGGGTTACTTTCGCGTCAGCTTTTGTTCATAATTTTGATGACATGTGATACAAGTCAGCAAAATTTTTGCTGTGTTTATAATTAGTGTTTGACTACTGCATCCAATGCATTTCTATGGGCAGTGAAATTTATGTGAAGGCTAAAATTCCCGTAGAATGATTAGCCGCGAACATAGAGAAAATTAAACACACTGTGTTTAATTTTCTCTATATTCGCGGCTAATCATTCTACGCGAAGTCACATGAAAAAATCCCGATATATGGTATTTTACATGGGTGTGGACACAAAGTGCATGGTGTGTTCTAGACACATCATATATATTAGAATAAGAAATAACACAATTTTGAGGTTACTGTAAATTTACTTGCTGCATATATATGGCCATTTCATTTCATAGGAGTTCACACTGTGAGTGCCTTGGTTTTGAATGATGTGGGTTTTTTTTTTTTATTTCTGTGCTTTGTAGCTGTCTAGCATCATTGTTTTCTGTGTTCTCCTTTTGGCCATGTCTTTGGACTCAGATTTTTGTAAATACCACTCCTTTGTTCCTTCGGTATTCTACTACCGTTGTTTTCGACAACATATGTCTCTTCAGTGCATAAAAAACAAAACATTGGAAATCTCATGCACTCTTTCATTATTAGAACATTGAGATGTACATGAAAGAATGAAGGAAATTAATATATAAGGCCATTGTTTTTTTTATTTTTAGTTTTATGAACCCTAGCCTCCTACCTTTAAAATATGGCCCAAATATTTTTTTAAAAATTAGCTTTTTGAATTATATTTTAATTTTTTTCCAACCCTACAAAAATTTGGCCTTCTATTCAAAAAATTTCCTATCATTTTCATGCAAATTACAATTTTTTTGCCCTGACCTCAATTGTTCTGG
This sequence comes from Modiolus philippinarum, assembly GCA_002080025.1. Lineage (NCBI taxonomy): Eukaryota > Metazoa > Mollusca > Bivalvia > Mytilida > Modiolidae > Modiolus > Modiolus philippinarum. The sequence continues at coordinate 81,126 of MJUU01043782.1, read as the reverse complement.
AATTTTTTGGAATCCCTTCCTCCTGAGCCACAAACATTTAGGAAAAAGTTCATTAAACTAAAAATCAAAAATCGGTGGCCTAATTGCACTTACTTTTTTGAATTCTGATAAATCAAGCCTGTTATCATGGTTTTGATCATACTGTCCAATAAGTTCTCTCACTCTATAACCAGGAATTGTAACGTTTGCTTGTTTAAAAGCCTCACCCAACTCTGCTATATTAATATATCCATTACTATCTATATCAATCTGAAAAAAGACGTCCATTTTAAATCATGATATTAAGACAAGTGTTGACACAAATACATTTACTGTGAATAAATAGATTGTGTTCTGTGCATTTTTCTTCCGTAGTGGGACAGTGTTTTACCAGTAGACTAGGCTCCTTGAGCTAGCCCACAGTTTATCATTGAGCACTCCTTGACCCATCATTCAAAATTATGTTTTGTCCCCTTTTCCTTTTCAAGATTGTGGTCATGGAGTTAGTAGTCTACCTGTTTTTGGATTTATAAGTATGTTATAATATAGGAAAACAGGACAGAGAAAGGGGAGGTTTGGGTACCCATAAAAAGGTTTAACATTACCCCTGACTTTTGCTAGTGTCGGTACCAAGTCTCCTATACATTATTAACGTTGTTGAACATTTTTCTTTGGTTTTTCATTGCCTTTTATTCTTGTGTACTAGTTCCTTGGTATGTTGTGGCATGTGACTGTTTTTCAGCCATTGTAGGTGTTTCCTGTTATCTTTTTGTATCCTATGATTAAATTATTAACCTATATACATGTAGCTAATACATAAGTGAGGGAATCAATATCTTTTTTGTCTTTTGAATGTCATTCAAAGAAAAAAAATTAGATATCAAAAACAATTGTCTTTAAAATATCATAAAATAAAATGAATATTAAAAAAAAAAAAACAGCATTAAATTTTTGGGCTTAAATGAACAGGACATCAAAATTCTTTTTCATATTTTAAAATAAACAGCTGCGCCAAGTTGCATGATACGCCTGTCGTCACCCCTTCAAAACTTTAAAGTGATTTAGGTAAAGGATTCTCAATTTAGAAGCACCTATAACTGCCTAATTGAGCTTGATACCTCTTTAACAAATCAATCTGCAAAGTTAAAAGTGAGCTGATCAAAGTACTTTCATGTAAGAGTGCGATATGTAAATAATTGCCTTAAATTTGACAAATAAAGTCCTATAACACTTTCAAGAAAAATCAAAATTTCGCAAAAAAGAACATATGATTGTGAGGCCATCATACCCAATACATCTACAAAGTTTGAAGTGAATTGGCCAAAGGATTGTCAAGTTGGAGGGCGACATGTAAAAAATTGCCTTAAAATTGACGAATAAAGTCCCATAACTCATGTAAGAAAACTTGAAATTTCAAGAAAAAGTACAGATCGTAATGCCATCATACCAAATACCTCTACAAAGTTTGAAGTGAATTGGCAAAAGGATTGTGGAGTTAGAGCACGACATGTAAAAAATTGCCTAAAAATTGACGAATAAAGTCCCATAACTCTTGTAAGAAAACTCGAAATTTCACTAAAAAGTATACAAATCCTGAGGCCATCATACCGAATACATCTACAAAGTCTGAAGTGAATTGGTAAAAGGATGTGCGACATGTAAAAAATTACCTAAAAATTGACAAATAAAGTCCCATAACTCTTGTAAGAAAACTTGAAATTTCAAGAAAAAATATACAGATCCTGAGGCCATCATACCAAATACCTCTACAAAGTTTGAAGTGAATTGGCCAAAGGGTTGTCAAATTAGACCGCGACAAGTAAAAAATTGCCTTAAAATTGACGAATAAAGTCCCATAACTCTTGCAAGAAAAATCGAAATTTCACAAAAAAGTATACAGATTGTGAGGCCATCATACCAAATACTTCTACAAAGTTTGAAGTGAATCGGCCAAACGGTTGTCAAGTTACAGTGCGACATATGAAACGAACGGACACAGACAGACAGACAGACAGACAGACAGACGGACAATCAGACATCGGTATACCATAATAGGTCCGTCATTAGACGGGTGTATAAAAATAAAACAGTTATTGTTCAGCACATAAAATTTCACATAATTCTATAACAAGATGTTAATACTAGGTCAGACACCTTAAATATATAGGATTCGTTATGTCACTGTATTTCATCTGATATATCAGTCTGTGGACTTGTGGATTTATTTGAGCTGAATTCTGTTATCTTTCACAGTATGCAACAAATATTGACTCAAGCTCAAACATAAACATTATAAACTTCCCTGAACTGATAAAATCTCATTAACTTTGTTGGCCATACTTTCAAACCTATTATCCTACCATGCCCAGATAATATTAAGGCTCATATATTATTAAGAAGTGGGGATCACAAACACATTTTTTCACATCATTTCTATATATTCAAATATAGAAATATCATACAATTACAGTACACGCAGAGGTAAATACACTTTTTTATTGACCTGTAAACTAATATTTTCCAAGCGCATCTGTCAAGGTGAATATCTGTGTTTTCAGGTTTATAAAAATTGTATTCACCGCTATGAAAGATCATGATTGTTTTATTGTATAGTTCAATACATTATGAAGTCATAGAGTGAATATCACTCCAGTACTGGTGAATACGTTTCGATGCAAATATATTGTAAGGGACTGACCATATATGCATTTAACTTGAAAGGGGAGGGGGAGGGGGGCATGGTTTTTTTCTAAAAATATATTTTGGAGCTGATTTTAAGTGAAAAAAATATTTTGGCTGCCAAAATGATGAAAAACAAGATGTGTTTGTGAAACACTACATATGCCCCCAGATTCCGATTTTTACCCTTTTTGACCCCTATGACCTTGACCTTTGACCTATTTTTTTATATTTATGTTCCTCTTGACTAGATCTATACACTTGCCAAGTATCAAAAGTCTACCTTATATAGTTCAAAAGTTATAGCCAAGGTTAAAGTTTCGGACGCACAGACAAACAGGACAAAAACAATATGCCCCCCGATCCTCGATCTGGGGGCATAAAAATTCTGAAGGAGGCTTTCTGCCCCAAAACATAATGTCAATTTTGAAAAAAAAATTATCTTGTTGATACACGTGAAAAAAAAAATTTTTTTGTCGCGCAAAGCGCAGAAAAAATTTGTGTCCAGAAAAAAAACCATAACCCCCCTTCAGGTTAAATGGTCGGTACCTAAAAAAAACATCAATAGAATAATATGCATGTATATGAACAGTTTGAATACTGGTACGTGCATGTGTAGTTGTAAATGTATTTCACTGGGACACATGCCTCACCAGTATGCAAAGTCTGTCTGAGTATCACGTTGATTGTAGACAGACAGGACAAAAACAATATGCCCCCCGATCCTCGATCTAGGGGCATAAAAATTCTGAAGGAGGCGTTCTGTCCCAAAAAATAATATCAATTTTGAAAAAAAAATTATCTTGTTGATACACGTGAAAAAAAATTAATTTTGTCGTGCAAAGTGCAGAAAAAATTTTTGTCCAGCAAAAAAAACCATAACCCCCCCCCCCTTCAGGTTAAATGGTTGGTACCTAAATAAAAACATCAATAGAATAATATGCATGTATATGAACAGTTTAAATACTGGTACGTGCATGTGTAGTTGTAAATGTATTTCACTGGGACACATGCCTAACCAGTATGCAAAGTCTGTCTGAGTATCACGTTGATTGTAATATATAAAGCACTGCTTGCATCGAAATTTAATATTGATTTTTATTCTATGAAATTGTATTTTTATTTATACAAATGCTAGTTTTATCATTTTCAACATATTATATCATCCTGCATCCATGCACATATGATTCCATCTTCTATATCTTTTACCCTTGTAAAAATTCCACAAGGAAGGAAATTTCACTAACAGGCTGCAGATAGACAGACGGACGGACAATGAACTTCCTTAAACTACTCTTAAGGCTCACGAGTGCAAAAATATAAGATTTTTACTATTAAGAAGTGCAACAACAGCTGTTTAAATGTTGTTTTTTTTTAATTTCTGCATAAAATACAAAGTCGATGTTCATTAAATGACACCTCACTGGTAGGTTTAAATCTACCAATGTCATTAAGGATGACCTTTTTATAATCAAACGAATCATCGCCCTGTCAATTTTTATCTTTGATTGGCTGTATATTTTCGGAAGCTCATAGTTCCTATCCGCTCCCACGCCCAATCAAGGTATTTTACCAAATAAGGTAAAACAAAATCTTGGCGAATACACATACACACAGCAGTGATTTAATTCAAGTCTGACAAAATCCATTGATAGACATCAAGTGTAGGTTTCTGTCTGTTAAAATAAAAAGGTGTTATTATTACCTGTACAAGTATGGCAATAATGTCGTTATGTCATATTACCGGATGATTTTTTTATATGATTACATATTAGTATCAGAAGAACATAATTCATAACTTGGATTACATACATGTATAAAACTGTATATATGTGTTTATAAATATCACCTACTGAATAATGTATACACTGGGTTTCAACTTTTGGGGGGGGTGTCAAACGTTAACCTAATGTAATGATTGGCTGTTACTTAGACTATTAATGCATGCTGCTTGCTTTGAAGAGGAACCTTGTCAACTGGGAGAGTTCAAAGAGCATCATATACCAATGTTACTTTCACTCAAGTATGTCAGCAGACTATCATTGAGACATGTCTGTCCTCCTGTACTTGTGGAAAATCTTGTGGAAAAACAGTGGAAAAACTGTACATACAAAGTGGGATATGATAAGTCTTGGAGTCCTCCTCTTCCAAGCCCTTCATAACTAGAGTCTAACTCTTTTAACAGATCATACCCGTCTGTGCAAAATACTTTTTATTAATAAGCCCAAGGGGGCTAGTGAAGTCCCTGATCTTACTAGTCAAAAACATATAGTGCAAGTCGACCTTTATAGAAGATTCCTTGTTCAAAATACAAAATTTCCACTAGCCCATCAGGCTTATTACATTGTAACTTGTAATTTTTACTAGCATGAAACTGATTTTACTAGTCTCACCCATAAGGCTAGTGGCTATTGGCACAGACAGTCCTGCTGTACCCTTGCCCTATCATGCCTATAGGAGATGCTTTTTTACAATAATTTTCATCTTGAAATTCCTCCCCCGACACCATACATTTCCTATGATAGTACATGTAGTAAAGATAAATCAGACAGTATCCTTGAGTTATCAGGGCAAATACCTAAAATATCTTTAAATCCAAGTGTTTATAGACATACAGTAGATCATCACTACCGGTACGTTTAATGTTAGTATTTGGATTAGGTCATGCCATTTTCTAAGCCATTGCCATAATTAAATTTTTATTTCTCCCCATACATGTACATGATGTGGTCTTAAATCAAACATTCATACTACCAAAGTTAAGTCAAGGAGGCCAAACAGTTTTAGCTACTTTGTCCCTATTTATACCGATTTGAACAATTATATATGGATATATATCACTGAGGCCGAAGTCTGACCCAAGAATTTCATTGTGAATGTCAATTGCATTTATTTTCTATGGATGTGACTTATATTTTAAGTCAATGACAAATAATCGGTAACAAGGTGCACATTTACATAAATAAGACACTTTATCGATCAATTAAATGGCATTCACGTAATTAAATAAGGAAATTCTCATGTCGCACTTCGACCCAAGTGTACATCTTGCAGTGTAATTACAAGGCATTGTTCAAAAGCATATTTTATGGCTACTCAAGATTTTCAAATATTTTAAAATGCCAGACATGAGAAGCTTTTCAAACATTTGCAAATTTAACTTTTGAGAAAGGAGAAATGTTTTATTTTGTGATCATGAGATGCAGGCATGAAATATTGTTTCTCTGATGATCCTTAGTGTCTTGACCTCCATTTTATTATGATATTGTTTGGTTTTATTGTAACATTTTTCTTGGTATTTTTAATGTTAATTTTAAGGAACTACAATGTATGTTAGTTGACTTTATGGAAGCTCACTGCGTTATCCCGGAGATAAAATATTATACTCGTCAATTATTACTAATAAGCTACTTTCAGACACTTAATCCCTCAAACTATTAAAGAATTTAGGCTTTTAAAAGCTTAAAATTGACAATAATCATTCAGTTTACGACTAAAAGGCATTTCTTTACTCTAACATTCAAATCTCATAACAATAGTAGTAATTCAACTGGGAACATTAACTGATCAGTGAATTGTTAAAAGTTACTTCACATCCCCCCCTTTTCCACAATTTATAGAGCTCAAAGAGTACATTGTAGAATTGATGAAAACAATAGGATGACATCCCCCTTGCAAAGTATTAGTGTCTGTAAAACACATAAGAATTGCCCCCCTCAAAAAACATGTTTTTAGTCTTACGGAACTAACAAACATACATGTACATGGGGAAAACAATGTGACCTCGACTTGAAATGCAATCGTGTGAAAATCTAAAAAGTATGAAAATTCTGACTTATTCAAGTATAAATTCTGGCCTTTTAATTTTCCATAAATTAATTTGTATTCATGGTATGCGATCTGAAACCAGTCATTTAAATACATGTACTAAAAACTGAAAAGTTGTAACAAAAAATTGCTGTCGGTGCATAATATCTTACAATAAACAAGGAAATAGACAACATGTACCACAAAAGAACAATTGAAACACTGTGTAAAGATATTTTTGTGAAGTGTTTCAGATCTATTTCCTTGTAAAAAGGAACAAAAATATCTATCCATACATGTACATGTAAAAATAAATGTACAGCATTTCATGAATAAACATGGTAAAAATAAACACACTAGTATCATTATTTTGAGTTTTTCCAAGAATTGAGGAAATATTTTACCTAGAACAATGGCATATTGTTAAATTTTAATATCATTTTGATCCATTTTATGCAAAGACATGCACATCAATGCAACTCAATCCATGTTAATAGAAGCTTGTTGTTTGCCAAATTTAATCATATCACACGTACGTACATGCACTGATTTTAGGGTATTTGGTTGTCTAGGGGATTACATGTAAGCACATCAGCTTGGTACAGTACAGCCAGAGACTTACCATGATAAATCACTGTGATAGACGTATCACTCTGCTTAGTGAAATGTGTATATTTTATTTCCTGTTTAATCTATAACCATGCTTTCTTTTGCATTTAAAGTGATGCAGTCTACTACTTGACATGCAAAAGAAATTATGTTGATAGATCAATCAGGAAAAAAATTATATTCATTTGAAAATTTAGAGTGATATGTCTATCACAGTGATTTATCATGGTAAGTCTCTGGCTGTATTGTACGTGTAATTGGAAATACATGTACAGTCCAACTTTGATGGCACAAACACCCAAGGGACCAATAAAAACAGTTCCAGTTAGAGAGGTGTTCGAGCTATCAAGGTGGAACTACTAGTATGTTTAAACTTGAACGAAGGAACCAGAAAAAGAGTTCGAGACATGCATGGTGTTCAGGCTATAACAGTTCGAGCCATCAAAGTGATAACTACATAGTTAATTTGAATTTCTGGCCATCTGCCTTATGCAAAGTAGTTTAAGGTAGATCGGTAGTTGTCCGCCATTTATATGTTTGTTATTTACACTGTTATGGTATTATCTGCTTTTTAAATATGCAAATATTTTTATTTGTAATGTATCAATAAATATTATATCAGTGATACAAAAAGCAAAGGATCTTTATTCACTTAATTATATATGTATTTATCAAATGGGGTGATGTTTGGTAATTTGATAATTAAATAGTTTGAAAGAGGATATTTGAAAAAGGGAGATAATCTGATAAAAATATTTTACATAGATATCACCATGAAAATTCACATTTTTCAAATTATATGGAAAACAAAGTCGGTGACCCCCATTTTTCTTTATATGTTTTGAAAGTATGTTCAAAAGGCTAACATATGAGTAAAATAGAAGAAAATCTATGGAATAGTTTTAAAGAAAACAACCAAATACCTATTTTTCCCTATATATTCATTAGAAATATTTAATTATTTT
>MJUU01043782.1:53777-65635 GCA_002080025.1 Modiolus philippinarum | reverse complement strand
GGGGGGAGGGGGGTGGGGACTGGCAGATTTTGTAAATACTAGTAAATATTCTGTCTCTGAAAAAGTTGGAAATAAATAATCTGGCCTGCACATCCGAGAAAATAAATAATCTGACCTTAGATTTATTGGTATGATACGATTATGTTATTGAAAATTAAATATTCTGGCCCACAAAATTTTGAAAATAAATAATCTGTCTCGACTGAAACTGCCAGGCCCCCCTCAGAATCAAATGGTCGTCCCTTAAAATTATTGGCTGGGCATGCACAACTGAATTCTGTTTTCAAGCTAGGGACCCAGCTGGCCTCTTAGCCAATATTTCAAATGTTTGTCCCTGCTGGTGTTCTACTTTTTTGCAGGTCATGCCATCCAATTCTACTGTTAGTTTGACTGCTGTTCTTTTTCCTGTTATCTTCAAAAATTGTAATTAACCACCAAAATGCCAATATTAAGTCTCTGGAAACTAACACAGGTGTTTAATAAAGGCAGACTATGGGGTGCTTAATTGAATGGCAGCTCAGTCAGTTGCACAACACTATGTTATTTTGTAGCAAATAATTGTGAAAAATAAACCATCAATAACACAGCTGAGAATTTTGAGAATTTTTTTTTATTACAAATTGTTGATAAGTTTATGATTTATCATTGAACTAAAACCATACATTTAAATTTGCACTTTTTAATCACATAATGTAAATTTAGTAAAGAACCACTGTAGTGAGACAATTTCAAGTACTTTAATTTTATGTCCTTAAATGTCTCCCCAACACTTGAACTACATGTATCTTTTTACACCAGGAAAGATGACCGAAGAAACACAACAAACAGGAAGTAATCACTTTAACAGGAAACAAAGAAGGAAAAATAAAATGAAGATGTAAAACTTAACCCTCTCAAGATAAAAATACTTCCTTTATCATAACAAATAGTATATTGTATTTTGGGGGTTTTGTATTGTATAAAAAAAACACGGCCAGAATACATGGAATTTAATTTGGACAATTCCAAGTCTAAAAGGAAATTTATGCAAGCTTCGATTCTCCAACATTGTCCAAATCACCAATTGCTGCTTTCTCCCATAACATATACCAGTAGTTATTGCCCAAACCCCAAAGAAAAAATTTGGAAGGGCTTTTCTCCTTAAATTCTGAGACTTCTATAATGTCTTTCTACAAATTATAAATAATAAAATTGGATGCTATTTTTTTTTCTATAAATAAAAAAAAACAACATTTAATGACAAACTTGCCTAACCATTGTAAACTTTTGGGCCAGTAAGACATAGCATTTTCTTTTGAAATTTACACTTTTAAATTGGAACTTTGTTTTTTAAGATCTGTATTTATTGGAAATCAGTCTTCGAAAAATGTGGGAAAGTCCCAGTAGGATATTTTTTATGATGGCCTTCAACATCATGGTCATTTAACCCTAACCCATTTTTATAACAATAAAGATAATTCACTGATAAAAGAAAAAATAAAGATCATTGAAGTTTTTAAGTATGTGTAAAATCAGACATCAATTTCCATGTGATTTATTTCTTGATAATAAAAATAACTTATGGAGCATTACAGGTCATGATATCTGATGTTTTTTATGAGGTGATAATACAGAATTGATGATTTTGAACATTATTACGACTTTCACCTGAGGCCTGTACATGTACTAACATACCATACAGGTAAACAAATGACCTGTGGTAAGGCCATGTCAATGTTTACATGTTTGTTCGATCACCTGTAATTATGTAAACATGAATGGCCCTATTTCAACAAACAAAATAGCACCTTATTTCGCAGGTAAAACTCGCTGACAAGTTAAATTACATACTATCGAGTCTAAAGTGGTAATCCATTTGTACCATTGAAAAGAAATGATCATGAGGCTCAAATCAACTCCTATTCAGGTAGACCAACATCAATTTGTCAATTCACAACAGGTGTACAGATAATATTTTTTTCATTTGCATATATATCAGTCAATAGCAAACTAGCATTTGCTTTAGCTTTGCTTTCTGTATACGGTTTATATTTAGTCAATTATGTCAATGGGTCACTAATAAGTAATGTACAAGTCTGACATTCAGTCTTCATGAAATGCACGGGTCCCACGAACAAAACCAACATTTTGGCAGAACGACTAGTAAAAATTTGTAGAGTGTCTGTCGGAGTGTCAAACAATGTTCTTGGGATAAACCACTGGAAAAGATGCTTCAGGCTTCAAAAATGACAATCATCTGGTAGATTTGAGACTTAAATTGGTCCACTAACATTTTCTGTCAAGAATCTTTCGTCAAATTGATAAAATTATAGTAAAATTGACTACTGCCAACATCAAATTTTTTTCCAAACAGGAAGTTATAAGTATTAATACACCAATATTATAAAAAACATGATGATTTTCCGGGAAATCTCTGATAATACGAAATATGTGGAAACTTTTGGTCCGATTACCTTTTGGCCGGTCCGATATGCCATAAAAGACTGCCGGACTGAATGTCCACCAAATTTCAAATGTATTTTGCAAAGACTGTGACATTTGTCCCAGTTTTATTTCTACTGCATATTAACTGACTCGGGGTTGGAAACTCGCTCAAAATTCTAGACTGCCATAAATTCAAAACTTAAATATATTTTCAAAGTGTTTACATGGTCCATGTGATTCTATAAAAAATATTAGCATGCTCTGTACAAATTCAGCCTGCCTCAGGTCGGAAGGTACAAAAAAATGTATGCTGGATTCACTGGTCTGAGGTCCCAAAGACTTAAATTTGACTCAGACAGGCATGCATGACAATGCTGTTTAACCCTTCCACAAAATTCACATATATAACAACATAATAATTATTATTATATTATCATGATTACAATGTACATTGCATAATTTTTCCGTTGTGTTACTTTAAACTTGATAACAAACTTGTACTATGATCCTATTTAGATTGAAAAAAATTATATATCATTATCGTCACCATGTTCAGTCAATTTACACTCCACACTGCCAATAATAAACATAAGGGGGGAAGGTTTGGGCCCAATAAAACTAGTTTAACACCGCCACAGCAGGTTTGCGCCTGTCCTACATGTACATGTCATAAGTCAGGAAATTTATTAAGCCTTTGTGTGTCTTGTCTGTTTTCTATTTAGTTTACTAGTACTTTATGTCTGTAGGAGTCTAGGATGATGTTTATTTCGCTGAACTTGATTACTCTTTATTTAGGGGTTGACTCCGACCAGCCGTTGGGTGTAGGGTTTCCTCGCCGTTCATTGAAGATCTTATGGTGGCTTGGAGTTGTTATTACTCCCCTTTGGGTTGTTGTCTCTTTGACACATTCCCCGTTTCCCTTCTTTTTTCTCTAAATATAAACAAAAGACATTTTAGTGCAATAATAGAAATTATCAATGCATAATTCTCTTTTCAAAACACAACTGCAATCCTGTGCATGTGCACTAATCACAGATATATCAAATACACATACATGTACATGTAAGTTTATGTAACTTTGTGATACTAAATACCCTGGTTATGATTCAGGCCAAGTTTGGTTAAAATTGGCCTAGCAGTTTCAGAGGAGAAGATTCTTGAACAAGTTTTTGACGGACGGATAATGGACGCCAAGTGATGGCAATAGCTCACATGGCCTTTTAGGCCAGGTGAGCTAAACAGGACTGGTGCACAAAATGACATTTCATGAGGTTCTATACTCTGCAGGGAATACTATGTATTCATTGTTCATGTTCATGTTACTACTGAGTTTCTATTTTTCTAAAAATAAACATGATGCCTGTACATGATGAAATGAAGTTATGTGCTTTTGACTCCATGTATACGAAGGTCAAGCTTAAACTGCTTTTTCAAAACAATCACATGACGATGTACATATACATGATATACAAATGTACATTCCTAATTAAAATTACAAGTCTTTACAAAATGCATTGGTCGAACAGACAAAACCGACATTTTGACAGAAGGGCCGGTGAAAAAATGTAAAGCGTCGGTCCAAAAGTCCAACATAGTTCTTGGACTAAACCACTGGAAACAAGGTTTCAGAAAATGCGTTGGTCGAACAGACAAAAGACATTTTGACAGACTGACAGAAGGGTCGGTGAAAAAATTTAAAGTGTCGGTCCTAAAGTCCAACATTGTTTTTGGGCTAAACCACTGGAAACAAGGTTTAAGGCTTCAAAAATCATGAAAATGACAATCATCTGGTAGATTTTATACTTCATTTTGTTATTGATAACATTTCCTTCAAGAATCTTGGTCAAATAGATCATGTAGATACTAAGTAAAATTGGGTTGAAATTGACTACTGCTCAGGTGAATAAACATTCCAAACAGAAAGTGATATAAGTAAAAGGATATCAGAAAAAAATATGATGATTTCCAGAAATCTCCTTTAACACAAAAATGTGTGAAATCTTTTGTCTGATGACCTCTTGGTCAGTCCAATACGCCATAAAAGACTGCTGGACCAAATAGTCATCAAATTTGAAATGTATTTTGCGAAGACTGTTTACGTCAAGTCAATGTACTAGTACTATTATTGTGCTAATACTGCAACATTAAATCAAGCTTAACATGCTTAATTTTATCAAATTTATCGGTGAAATTGATCATACAAAAAGTGAAACAGACATCGTTGATTTGAGATGAAACGATGCTTTCTTGCAACATCATGGAACAATTTCTACGGAAATACATCACTGACGTCATTGACAAAGCATTAAACAGTCATCATGGTCATTAACTGTGTATCAAGAATGTTTTTACAGTCAGGGTAGTTTACTCAGGCAAATAGAGAAGTTGCTGTATAAATGTGGATATTTCATACCCCCAGTTTTGGTATGTTTGGGGTTCGTGAGTTCAAAATTTGGTAAAGTTGGTGTGATATTGACTATGATTGTTAATTGTTGTTGCTTTTTATTGCTTAAAATATTACAAAAATCAAGCTTTGGCTAAAGCAGATACAAATTCATCTAATGATACACGACAAATATTCTAAATAAACAGGTTTCCCTTAGCCGGTGACGCATCTATTCGGAAATGGCTTCCCCGAGCCGAGTGTTGACCGGTTTTCACACCTTTTACTCAATTTATATTTTTCGTTGGTTAAGATGTACTCACGGCAGTAAACGCTTGTTCCACTTCATCAAGCTCTTCTTGAGATAATTCCATCGATACCCGTGACATCTTGGAAAGTTTAGTTAGAAAACAAATGCAAGTTTGTTCAGGGTGGGACCAGATCACGTGACAAGTAATAAGACGGAAGTGTTAAATGATGACGGACATGACTCAGAACGTTTTCCGGAAATAAAAGATAAATGAAACGGTCATGGGAAACTGTGAAAACAGAACATGTTTTCATGCCACATAAAAGGAAATTTTTGTCATATTTTAGCGGTACGGAAAATGAAATGAAAGGCAAAAAAAGACAAAAAGTACAAAAGGGGGGGCTACTTCAGAAAAAAAACCTGAAGTACAGTTTTATAGTATCCACCGACGATGAACATAGGAATATATTTCATAGCTCACCTAGTGAAAAATCTCCAGACGGAATAAATCTCATATACGTATCAATAACAGTTGTAAAAAAATATTCCTTGTAAATATGACGCCAAAGATTTTGAGTGTGTGCGATGATAAATATTCAGTAACTTGATACTTTGCATGTTAAAATTAAATATATATATGTTATGTGAAAGTACATTTAATTCTGCCTAAAATTGACAGTAAAAACTAGAGCAAGAGGCCGTCTCAAGAGCCTTTATCGCTGACTTGGGTCCGGCGCCCCTCTGACGGGCAATCTTTGGTGGTGTAATGATGAACATACAAATCAGAAACTTTTTATAACATTTAATCAAATTGTTCAAGCAGTTTCAGAGAATAATTTTGAATGCAGTTTCCATAGGGGCTTATGTTAATTTAAGTTTCCCTCTTGCAGCTAGCTATCTGATCTTATCTGACATAAAAATCACAAACTTTGAAGAGGGTCGTCCAAGGACTATGATATTAACTGAAATTGTTCAAGCAGTTTCAGAGGAGAAGGGTTTTATGCATTTCCCATAGGATCCTACTTTAAACTATGTTTCCCACTGGCAGCAATCTTGGATGAGGTTGGAACATAAAATTCACACAACATACTTTGAAGTTGACCATCCAAGGACTATTGTGACCAAATTTGGATTCAATATTTGCTCAGTAGTTTCAGGGGAGAAGCTCTTTGAATTTCATTTCCTATATGTTCCTATGTTAAACTATTAAACTAAATTTCCAACTTGCAGCTATCTTGGATGACATATGAACATTAAAATCAAAAACCGTAAGTGGACCAGCCAAGAACAATAGTGAGTAAGTTCAATTTGGTTGGTTTCAGATGACAAGATCTTCCCATTGGGTCCGATGTTAAACTAAGTTTTGCCGCTTGTGGCCATGGTAGAAGATGGCTTTCTATGCCCAATACGTTCCATAGCGCAATTGAACGCACCCCTACCCTAATGAAATATTGACGAAACATCTGATATTTTCATTGAAATTGCGTAAGCTTGATGGTTTAGAGAACCTGAAGTGCATCTCAATTCCCGATTCTGAAAATTGTTTTTACTTTCTCAATCTTTTTCTTCAATATGAAACATGTTAAGATGATCTTAACATATTTTCAATGACCAAAATGTAATGTTCAAATAGACCAAATACATGGATCTTTAAATTTTTTCGTTTTTGAAAAGTTTTGTCTTTCTTTTGCCTATAATATTATTTTTTAGTAAACAAATATTATTTAAAATAGATATCAAATGAAAGCTTATTATATTTTCTTTACAACCATAACAAATAAAGGCGGGTTTTACATTGATTAAAATCGTTGACATTTTACTAAGTTGTCTGGACTCTTACTTTGAAGACTTCCAGAGTGTGGACGGTTAACAAGCTGCATGGCAGGGCATTCCAGATACTAATGTCTTGCGGAGAGAAAGAGAACTAGCGTGTCTTAATCCGCATTGGTATTTTGTTCTCTATCAGCTTATACAATGTTGAGAGTTGATCTGAACAGGAGACATAAGTTGTCGAAATGCGCATATGCAGAAACTGAATTAACAGTAACTTCGATATTTTGTTATTTATTACCACTTGGCCGATACCTCTGCTGGTGGAATGTTAGTTCCCGAGGGTATTCACAAATCCAGTGGCCAGTACTTCGGTGGTGACCCAAAAACCGATTTTATTTCGAAAGTTAACATTCAATTCTAAATTCAACAAACCAAGGAGTTTCTCTCTCTCGCATATCTCTTTGGCTTTACTTTTTTAATCCTATTAAAAGGTAAAAATTTTAATTGAAGAGAGGATCACTTTATCCGAAGTCGAGACAAATAAAAATAGTGAATAACTTTGATTTTCATGGTTATATTCAAGTAACCACTTGAGCTATACAGGCTCTTAGCAGCCTCTAGTCATTTATTTATTTTTGTTTTCTTTTGTTATTTGTCTTGTTTGTTAACTTGTATCAACTCCGTATATCCCCGGCACCTGAATGGGCATTCAGGGGCTGCGTCTACATCGCTGCCATTTGTGTCCCAAGTTGGAGGAAATTGGAAAGACATGTCTATGTGGTTTAGTCGGGTCATCATACGGAAAACTCGGTCGGGAATCATTGCACATAAACTGTGTGGAGAAATTCCAGCGACCTTGCAGTATAAAGACCCAGTCTATATTTTTCTTATAGAGAGCAGCCTTCCGAGACGGCATTGAAATTTCCTGTCCCTATCCATTTCTCCCTGTTTCCAGTGGCAATAAATACGCCTTGCTCAAGTGATTCTTTCACCGTTGGTTCTTCCTTCTATTACCAATAATTATTCGAGTTGTTACCTAATATAGCGGAAATATTACTCAATGGACGCAATGTTTCTATTTCACAGATAAGAATAGAACTAACCAAGAAAACGTCATTTTGATAGTAAAAGCTTCTTTGTAATTTTGCTTTTTTGGGTTATCAGCGTCCACAGTTTTAGTTACATTGTACAGTGAAAAGTACGGGAAAATTTTCCCGCCATTTTTTGTCTATATAACCAGTCAAAAATTATTTCTGGACCTTACACATGTTCGAATGTAAAATTTTTTGGGATATGTTTTTTTTTACCAAACTATGAATACACCTAGCCGCCCACTGCCTGACTCACTTAAAAACATTATTCTTATATTTCAAAACTGTTTCAATTGCAGTAATAATCGGCATGCCATAAACTACATGTACATCGATGTGACAAAAGAATTTAAGAGTTACTGCACTTTTATCGTCATTCATATAAATATTATGCTTTGTATTTCAAAAGCTTTTTGTAAGAGGTCAAGTTTAAGATAAATTCAAAAATGTTCAGCATGCGAATAATTAAATTTCATTTTCGCGGTCCACTTACCGAAGGTATTGCCCCTTTACAGATGCTTTATTTTATTTATGAAATATATAATGAATTGCTTGAGATTGACTATTCCGACGAATTGACGTAGCAGTTACATGGTCAGTTTTAATGATTTTGTTTCATATTTGAAAAAAAAATTGGGGGAGGGGCGGAGAAATAGAGGTAACCGTTTAAATTGAAAAAATGACCATCATATCAAGGATAACGTTTTTTCTCTAATTTTTATGCTGTTCTCGTCAATTTCATTACATAGGAGATCAAAGTGTTCTCCAACATGTGCAAAAATTGATCTCGTGATTCATTAGATATTGAAAAGGTCACGAACCTACCTTCAATTAGCAAAATATACCTTAAATACACCCATTTTGAGTCGAAATCAAGGTAACAAGTATTTTCTCGAAGAGCACATTATTATTGGTCTTGAATTGCCTATGAATGTTTTGTTTTAGTTGATTTCCATACAATGTATATTTCATATGCATTGATTGTAGGCCCACAACGGGGTATAAACTAAAAAAACATGAACATGCAATTAGTCTCAGAATAAGAGAAATATAATCTATCATTTACAAGTCGTTGATTATCATAGTTCTACTGTCTCAAAGGGAAAACATAAAAGTTCTCGCTTAAGCTCGAAATTATAAAGTTAAACCCCTTCGGCAGTAGAACTATCGTAATCAACGCCTTGAAAGGATAAATTCTATTTCTCTAATTTCTAGCAAATTTAACAAACGCCTGACCGGTGTGATAAAAATATTTCTCGTCTCTAGTGAGAGAACAACTCGCGTGAAATTTCCCGCCAAATCTATTCGGAATACAATCCTCGGTGTTTTCCTTCAGTCATTAGACAAACAATTTCCACAACTTAAACATGTTAATTATGAAATTTCTCACATCTTGTTAAATAAATTTGCAAATGTTTGAAAGCTCGGCAAGCCTCGCTTTCAAACATTTGCAAAATTTATTTAAGTCGATGTTAGAAATTTCATAATCAACTAGTTCTCGTTGTGGAAACTATATCTCTCACATTGGAAGTCGAGATAAGTGAAAATAGACTGTAACTTTGATTTGCATGAATATATTAAACGTTTCAGTAGCTACATTTTATGTTAAGATTGCAAAAAAAAAAAAAAAAAAAAATCCAATAATAACCACTCAAGCTATACAAGCTCTTATAGCAGACTTCTTTTTGTACTGCTACGAAACTCAGTTTATGAACAACATCAGCACAGACCCATCTAAACACTTTCCGATATTTGCGTGATATTTTAACTTTAAGTAATTAAAGAACCTTAGTGAGTCAGCTCACATACCCCACGCCCCTACATATCAGAAAATCCTGTATTATTGAACTCCCAAAGTACCCTTGTAAGCAATATTACACATGAAAATGACAAATTTCATCAATGTGTAATTTTGTCAAAAATGATCAAATATCAAAATCAAAAGAGCATGCACATCTTTGATATCTGCACAATTATCCTGCAAAATAAAAACTTCCTATCTTAAAACTGTAAGAGTTATAAGCGATATTATGCATAAAAATGACAAAGTTCATCAATGTGTATTTTCGTCAAAAATGATCAAAAATCAAAATCCAAGTAGCATGCACATCTTTGATATATGCAGAATCATCCTGCTTAAAAATGGCAAAGTTCATCAATGTGTTTTTTTTTTGTCAAAAATGATCAAAAATCAAGATCAAATTACCATGCACATATTTGATATTTGTACAATTATCCTGCAAAATAAAAACTCCCTATCTTAAAGACCGTACTAGGAGTTATCCGGACAAATGATGTACCCTATAAGCAATATTATGCTTTAAAATGGCAGAGTTCATCAATGTGTATTTTTGTCAAAAATCGAAATCAAAGTAGCATGTACATCTTGATTTATTCACAATCAACCTGCAAAATAAAAACTGTAGGAGGAGTTATCCGGACAAGTGATGTACCCCTAAGTGATGACAGATGGACAGACCGACGGACGGACGGACGTACCAGTCAAAAACTATATGCCGTCCGCAACTTCGTTGCATGGGGTATAATGACGACTTCAATACGTATTATAGGGACATCTACCCTAAAGAACTTACTTTGAATAAAGCCAATTCTAATAATCATCTTTGTCTGTTCTTAGACATCAATTTTGATATAACGAATGGTAAATAAGATACTAGAATTTATGATAAAAGGGACGATTTTTCTTTTCCCATAGTAAATTATCAGTTTCTGGATTGCAATGTTCCATTAGCGCGATCATGGGGTGTTTACAAATTTCAACTTCTTCGATTTGCTCGAGTATGTAATAACGTTTGCGATTTTAATCAGGGGTTTCAATCAAATTGGTAAGTGCAGCGTGTATTTTGGTAAGTGCTGCCAAAGATGGCTAACGCGCTCCGCTTCGAAAACCAAAGGTCAGTTGTTGAGAGTGTCTTGTCGTTGTGCATTAGCACAATTGTAATCTGTAAATATTGCGTTTCGGCTCTCCTCCCATCTGAAAATCAATACGTGTGTTTACTTTAATACAAATAACGCTTTCAGAAAGCTATTGAAGGAAAACCGACGAGGGGTATGTCAAAATTTTGAACACGCAAATTTCATCTTTGGATTTCTATACATCCAGCCCATTATATGTTACGTTTGTAGTATAGAATTGGTGCTTTTTGAAGGGAAAACGTGTCGAAGATTTATTTTTCAGAAGGCTGTTTGTTGTTCTATTTATTTTCGACATTACTACAAATTTGGGTAAGTGCAATATAGGCTATTCCAATTCTATGGAAATATTTCTACAAAAAGATATTTGCATTTCATCTTTTTCCTGAGAAATATGAAAAAACTGGTTTTGAGCCGAACATTTGACTTGAAGAAGGTGCCAGTACCGTCGTATTGTGTTTTTGAATGCTCGGAGAAGGAAAAGAAAGAAAACAGAATGAAGCATATATTTGTATCATTCAAAATATCGAAACATGTCAAATATGTGTAAAAAATGTCCATAACTGTGAATGGAAAGCTTTATCATTGGTAAAAAGACTTAGTTCTTCCATGCTAAATGTGGTTGTAGAAACTTTGTCTTATGTTAAATTACTCCATATCATTGCATTGTTTATTGAATATTCTAATGCAACATTTATTTAACGAAGGATTTGATTGGTTAAAACTGACCGTCAATTCCACCATCTACACACCTGTGACAAAGTAGGCTCCCTGTTTAGTCTGGTTCCTAAGGGACCGACCATTTAACCTGAAAGGGGGGGTTATGGTTTTTTTTTTCTGTGCACGCGTGTCGACAAAATATTTTTTTCAATATTAACATTATTTTTTTTGGGCAGAAAGCCTCACTCAGAACATTTTTTTTCATCATTTTGGCAGCCAAAATATTTTTTTCACATAAAATCAGATCCAAAATATTTTTTTAGAAAAAAACCATAGCCCCCCC
>MJUU01043782.1:31447-53671 GCA_002080025.1 Modiolus philippinarum | reverse complement strand
GGGCGTCAATCTTGATTTGACGGTCAAAATATCCGTTTACAGGCTCCGCTACGCGTCGCCTATAAACTGCATTTTGACCGTCAAATCTACGATTGACGCCCTCGGGTATTCAAATAATGTACAGTTATTGCTTAAATGTTGCTGCAAATGTTCCAGTCTGTTGTGAATCAAGTTTGTTAATAGCGAGCTTCGTACTTAATACGTAACGAAATACTTTGGTTGATTTATACAAATTCAAATTCAAATTTTATTATCTTAAAACTATATATAGTTTGTGATAAACAATACAAACAATAAATCACAGAAAAAAATAATCATACGGATATGTACAAGTAAATAAACATTAAGAGTCCCCTGTCCTCAGTTCTAATGACTTTTTCAAGAAGGAACCTAATTTATTTACTTATGTTGGTGTTGATGGGTTTAAAATAAGTTTGATTTTTTCTTCATCTGATAAATGTATAAATTTTATATTTTGCAAACATTGAAACTGGAAATATGACATTCTGAGACAATAATTGATCACACAATGCAATATGAAGTGTTGTTCATCTTCTATTACGTATACGTTTGTGGCACAGCCTTTCATTTCGATGTATTTTCAAATGCCTCCCCTTTTCTATGAGTAAAGTATGATCACTTATTCTGAGTTTAGTAATGAGTTTTCTGAATTCAAAGTTATTTGTATTTAGATATTCTTCAGAGGAAAATCTATTTTTTAGAGATTTATATAGATTCAATTTACTTTTATCATCAATATTTTGGAATTTTGTTTCTATAATAGAATCATAAAAATATTTTATTTTTGATTTGATATATTTCTGAACAGTATTTATTTGTTTTAAGTCAGTACAATTTTGAAGTTTATGTAAGTCTACATCAACTTCAGATAATATATCTTTAACATAAATAAACCAAGAATATATTCCTCTTGAATCTAAGTTTTTGGTTAATAAAAAAGCTTCTTTTACAAGTGGATTTATTGTATTTGTGTTTAATCTAGTTAAATAAAGAAGAGTTTGGATTTTAACTGAAAACTCAATCGGAATCTTCCAAGTTCTGATCTAACAGCGAGGTTTGAGGAATTTTTCTTTGTTCCAAGTATATATTTACAAAATGATAGATGTAAATTTTCGAAAGGGGATCTATCAATAAAATCAAAATAATCAATTTGTTTTCCTGATAGAGCTGCTCTTTTTTTAGCTCTGAACCTAGTAATATACGTGTCCATAAATGTAAGTTCTCCATTATAGGTCGCAATTGGTTTAGCTAAAGAGTCAAAAAGATCAATTGCAACATTTATTGGCAGTCTATTAAGAGAACTTGTATATGAAGACTTTTCTTGCTTTTTTTGCAAGATTTGTTGTACTGAGTGAAAAATTTCCATTATTTTTTATTATTATGCCCATATATTTATATTCAGTTACATTTTCAATCTCTTCATTTCTATATTTAACAAAAGAAGATTGGATTTTGCATCGAGGTTGTGCAAAAACCATAGTTTTAGTTTTGTTTACACTAAGAGAAAGTTGCCAATCATGACAATATTCAGACAAATTATTTAAACTATTTTGAAGACCTTCTTTAGATTTCGACAATACAAGTAAATCATCCGCAAATAATAAACATCCTAATTTAGATTCAGCTAGTTTTAATGGTTCTGACAGAGAATTTTCAAAGTTTTTAGTTATATCATTTATGAAGACATTGAATAATGTGGAACTCATTGAATCACCTTGTTTAAACCCTCTTATAATATCAAAATATTCTGTGATATGGTTTTTGTATTTTAAGGAGGATATAGAATTTAAGTATTGTTCCTTAACTATTCTGAAGGAAAACTTGCTAACTCCCATATTACAAAGTTTATATAAAAGTCCAACTCTCCATACGGTGTCAAATGCCTTTTTTCAAATCTATGAAACAAGCATATATTTTCTTTTTGTCTTTATGAATATATTTATTTTTTAAAGATTTTAAAATAAAAAGACTGTCTGATGTTCTATGGTTTTCTCTGAATCCAAATTGGCAGTTACTTAGCTGTTTATCAATTATTTTATTTAACCTAATATTAAGCACAGCATTAAATATTTAGGAAAGTCCTCTGTAATTATTCGGATCAGATTTTTAACCTGATTTATGTATAGGAATAATTAATGCTTTTTTCCAGGATCTAGGATATATACCTGTTTTGAGAATTAAATTTAAGAAATAATTTATGGGCGCCGGTGGTTTGTTGGAGATTTACATATGGGTGGCCATTATTTTCGTTAATATTTTACCCAGAGCGTAGCGTAGCGGAGCGAGGGGTAAAATAAACGAAAATAATGGACACCCATATGTAAATCGACTACAAACCACCGGCGAACATGAATTATTTGACATTTCATGATCTGAGCGGACCTATAGTGTACACGGTAACGACAGCCATTACTTCAGATTTACTGACGTTTCTGTGCACAAAACATATTGTGACGTCGTCAATTTCAGCGTAAAGACTGTTGTGAAGTCGCTCATATGTTATTGGAGATTTTCATATGGCTAGTTGTCATGGTTTCCATTGTTCCCATATTAGAATTAAAAACTTTTACAAATGAGTTTATCATTACTTGATTTGAATATTGGAATTCTATCAGGACCCGCAGATTTACCTATTTTTGAATAAGAAAGAACTTTTTTAACTTCTGAATATGTGACTGGAGAATCTGTCTCTGCTATAAAGGATATATTGTTTTCTAGTGATTTCAGTTTATTTTCAATTTTATTTGCAAAGTCTTTATTAAAAGTAGAAGGGTTTCCTTGTGTCTGAAAATGTTTTATTAATGATTTTTCATCTCTTAAAATCTCAGGAACTTCATCTCCGTACTCAGGTTTCTTCTTTAAGGATTTTAAATTTTAAAATTTTCCAATAATCTTTAGGGTTTTTATTAATATTATCTGATAGAGATTTAAATATTTTTTTTATTATATTCATATTTTTTTTTACCATTTTTTTTTAAATTTCTTACATAAATCAAAGTACTTAGATTTTAACTCATTATTATTAGAGTTATGTTTAATTTGATTTCAGTTTTAACAGAGTGAAAATTATTCTTTAAAGTGACCTTGCCATACCGTCGCCAAATTCATTATGAAAATGTTTTTGCGAATTGAAATGATAAAAGTAGCAACTAAAATCTCGGCATGCTGTACAAATTTTCATTATTTTCCTAATATTATAAATCAGAATAAAAAATTCCTTTCCTAATGATTTTCTCTCCTTTTTTACAATGAAACGGAAAAAAAGAAAAAATTAATGCTCATCATCTTCAATTAAATCGTTTACATTTTTTTATCTATAATTCTTCTCTGTTTTTTCAAGGGAATCGTAGGGTTACAAATTTCTAAAATCTGTATTGCATGGACACTGGGTTATGTATTCCGGTATATGCATGAAATCATTATGCTAATCTCCTCATGGGAAGAGATCTTGGTGGAAGCTGTATACTGAGGGTACACAACTTAATTTGTCAGTTGTTGGTAATGGGTCTGAAGCTGGCATGTCAGTTAACTGCTAGTAGTGTCTTTGGATTTCATGTTTATGTTCGTATATTTAGTTCTTTTACAATTGACTCAGTCCTGTTTCCAAATGAATTTTACTGTTGTTGCGATTGTTCTTTTTTATTTATCACATTGGCTATAGGGGAAGGTTTGGGCCTAATAAAACTAATTTAACCCCACCGCAGCAGGTTTGCGCCTGTCCGAAGTCAGGAAATTTACTAAGCCTTTGTGTGTCTTGTCTGTTTTCTAGTTAGTTTACTTTATGTCTATAGGAGTCTAGGATGATGATTATTTCGCTGAACTTGATAACTCTTTATTTAGGGGTCGACTTCGACTTGCCGTTGGGTGTGGGATTTCCTCGCCGTTCATTGAAGATCTTATGGTGGCTTTGAGTTGTTACTACTCCCCTTTGGGTCGTTGTCTCTTTAACACATTCTCCGTTTCCTTTCTTTTTTCTATCCTAGCAGCCTCTAATTATTTTTTTTTGTGAACTTGTATCAACTTCGTATATCCCCCGACACCCGTGAATGGGCTTTCAAGGGTCACTTCTACAGAGCTGCCAGGTATGTCCCAAGTTGGAGGAAATTGAAAAGCCCTGTCTATGCGGGTTAGTTAGGTCATATTACAGAAAACCCGATCGGGAATAATTATAAACTGCATGGAGGAACATCACGCTTCATTCAATATAAAGATCCTTTAATTTTTTTCTAAAGAGAGCAACCTTCCTAGGCGGTATTGAAATATAGATTCTATAACGAGAACTAGTTGATTGTGAAATTTCTCACATTTCGTTAAATAAATTTTGCAAATGTTTAAAAGCGAGGCTTGCCGAGCTCTTAAACATTTCAAAATCTATTGAACGAGATGTGAGAAATTTCATAATTAACGTGTTTAAGTTTTGCAAACTGTTTCTCTAATGAGAGGAGAACAAATGTTTCCACACCGTTCAGGAAATGTGAAAACTGGATAGAAATTATAGAAAGCTAAATTTCCTGCTTCTGTCCATTGCTCCCCTTATGCTGTGATAAGTAAAATGCGTTGACCATTTTGTTCCTTCCACCGTTGTATCTTTCTTCATATTCTTATTTTTCGAATTGACCTTTTTCTCGTCCTAATATAACTGAAATATTGCTCACTGGACGCGAACTCTAATTAATAAATCAATTAATCCTATTTTACAAGAAGGGGACGACAAAAATATTCTTGAGCAATGCCATCTGTGTTAGCATATCGGAGTGATGGTGAACAAAGTACTTTACATTCATTAGCCAAGTTGCCATACATAACTGCATATCTATAAAATTTAAACTCCGTTCCGTGAACCTGGACCATGTTGCATGACATTAAAACATACGAGTAGAGTAAACATTAAAATGCTCACACTTCGGCAAACAAATACCGGAGTAAACACAATAGAGTGAAAAGGCCGGGCTATTCTTAAAATCAAAACAGATAAAAAAACCACAAAAATTCCACTGTAGCACAAAAAGAGACAAAAACCTATCAATCAGCTACCCAACAAATTACCGTAATTAGTGACGGGTGCCAGGCGTGGAGCAGATAGAGCTTACCTTTCCGAAAAAAACCTATGATACCTCCATTTTTATAGGATTGTAAGAGCGCTTTGCCAGTTTAATTAATGTTTGTTGAAATTCCCGCACACATGACCAGAAAAGACAATTGATCGACATTTAGAAAGGAATTCCGCTCGAACCGGTGCTGGGGGCCGTCTTGAACTAACTATGAGGTACTAAAGAGTATGTGCAAAGCTCATTGTTGAAGGCTTCATGAAGAGCAACAATAAAAGCGTTGTTCCTTTGTTTGTTTTTACCATGTATTTGTGGAGACCTTGTCTCATGTGCATCTACTCCATATCCTTTCCATAATCATTCACACTGCTAATGGTGATCTTAATGGTGTGAACAGCTAGCTGTACAGTTTAAATTGTTTATCTTTATTTTATTTACTGGAAAAATATGCTTTATCATATCCAAACGCATTATAATCTTGTTTGTATATTTTGAATATCTGATCTTCAAGTGATCTTGTGTAATATTTATGTAAAACTTTACTAGCATTAGCTGCATGCGTTCGTGAACGGTAAACATCTCGTGAAGAAAGCCAACTTTCAGTTCTGTTATTCCATGCTCCAATGGTAGTAAGAAAAGTCTCAGTGAATCGTTCAATATTTTCCATTTTACCAACGATGACATCCTTGTAAAATTTCAAAGGCAACTGCACTTGTGATTGCCAATGTGGATCGTCGCACTCTTGTATGAGTGTTAAAAACTCACTGAAGGAGTAAATGGATGCATTACACGTTCTTTCTAAATAATCCTCAGCATCTTCTGAAGATAAATGCAGATAGGCTGATAGTAATCTTGCTCTTGGTTCGCGAACAAAGGTCACTTTAGTCCAGGTATCATTTTGCAATAATTGGAGTATTTCGTGCTTTTCCAATCTGGAGAAGTATAATAAATCTTTAACATGATGAAACTCTGTCAAATTTTTATTCTGTAGGAATTGAAAGACTTGCTTCCAGTATGTACATGCTGCCTTCGCATTCCATAGAAACACAACGTGATATTCCGGAACAACGAACGGCGAAATGACTCCTAACAATTTCTCCCAGTTTATTTGTTCTTCTTTCTTTTGACGAGATATGAGAACTTCAGATGGTGAATTTTCCCAAAAAACACAACAACTATAACATATACTATTGTTAGAAAAATGAACCTGGAAGCGGCCGTCATCACTATACAGCTGTCTAAGCGTGTCGTACAGTACAACTGAAATTACAAAAAGTGAAAGTGAAAAAAGATGTTTACTCCTATACCGAGTCACACCTCCTAAACATCTGGTTATGCTCACTGCTTTTATTCCTGGTTATGCTCACTTCTTTTTACCTGGTTAGATTACTCCCTAAAAACCTGATTATATTCACGTCCTAAACACATGGTGCTGCTGAGTCCCTGAACAAATGGACATGCTGACTTCTTCACACACATGTAATGTTCATTCCTTTAATTTTCTGTTATGCTTACTCCAAAGTCACTTTGTTATGCTCACTCCATTGAAAATTTGTTATATTAATGTCACATATTGAAAGCTGCAATATCTCAATTTTGTTCAAAGCTAGGAAGTATCTCTCTCTCAGGGGACGGACAGGGTGTATCTTTCTCCTTTCTCCCACCCTCTCTCTTTTCTCTCGGTCTCGAGCCCCCTTCCATTTTCTTTTCGCCTTCTCCCTTTCTCGCTCCTTTTTCCTTTCCCCTTTCTCCTTTCTTTCGCCCCTCTCGAAGGGCTCTGTCCTTATCTGATTTTGGCTTTTCTGTCTAGATCCTATTGGTAATTTGTTCTCTATCAGCGTTTACACATATTTTGGTATATGGATTTCTGGTATATGGATTTCTGGTATATGGATTTCAAAATGTTTTATTTGATCTACACTGAAGAGACATAAGTTAACAGTAACTTTGGTATTTTGTTATTTATTGCCACTGGGCCGATGCCACTGCTGGTGGACTATAGTTGACGTATTTCACCAACCCGGTAGCCAGTACTTTGGAGCTGACCCGAAATCGATTTTATTTGAAAAGTTGCTTTAAATTTTTAACAAAATTTTGTTAAAACCTAAGAAGTATGCTCTGTCCTTAGCTGATTTTGGCTTTAATGTGTAGATCCTATTGGTAGTGTTCTCTGTCAGCCTTTACACACATTTCGGTATATGGATTTCAAATTGTTTTGATTTGATCTACACTGAAGAGACATAAGTTGTCGAAATGCGCATATGCAGAAAATAAATTGGCAGTATTTTTTTTTTATTTTGTTATCCCTTAAGAACTGGTTATGCCCGTTCCCGAACATCGGGTTCTGCCCACTCCCTTAACACAGTGTTATGCTTAATCCCTGAACACCTGGTTGTGTTCATTTGCTGAATACTTGGCTATTAATCATTGCAAAAGAAGTATTGCCATTAAGGCGAGAATTTTGTTCATATAGTAGGCCAGTTTCATAATATGCTCAAATGTTGTCGAAAATCTAGTAAGGCAGTGTCTCCTAATGATAAAAATAAGATATGACATAATTGTATGTTTGCTGACATATTAGCAGCCGAAATTGGCTGTAAAAAACCTTCTGTGGCAAATTAAGCCACTTTACATTGTTTGGGAAGATGGATAACCAAAACCAATTTTTGTTCGTAGTGGGTAAGCATTTGTCCTTCCAAATGGCAGTTAGTTTAGTTTGGTTCTAGAGGTGTTATACAACAAATTTTAACAAAAACTTACTAAACTTGTGAAAATCTGTCAAAATTGCCATCGAGTGGCAATTTCAGTGACTGAATCTTTAATCTAAAAGTATGAAAATGCATTTGAATTTATTTTTTTATAATATTGTATATAGAAGATGACCTATTAAAAGAGTTTTGGAGATGATTTGATGCTTTCGCAAAATCAGTATGCTGAAGGAAATAAATTCACGGGAAATGGCCAAATATTTTTATTGGTAATCATTCTGAACATCTCATTATAATAACTTCCTAGACATTCCCTAAACACCTGTTTTTTCTCATTTCCTAAAGTCCCGGTTATGCTAACTCCCTTATCACTTGGTTATGCTCAGTCAAGAAATACTCCGTCTAGTTCCTCAACACTTGGTTATGCTACTATTCAAAAGTGTTGTCTTTAGTTTTTATTTTGTTATTTAATAATTGACATTTCTGTTTGCCATGTGTTCCAGAGGTCTAAATGAGTTTTTTGTTATTTAATTTTGCCATGTGTTCCAAAGGGCTAAAGGATTTTTTTTTGTTATTTAATAATTGCCATTTCTGTTTGCCATGTGTTCCAGAGGTCTCAATGAGTTTTTTGTTATTTGATAATTGCCATTCTACTTGCCATGTGTTCCAGAGATCTCAATGAGTTTTTTGTTATTTAATATTTGACATTTCTATTTGCCATGTGTTCCAGAAGTCTCAATGAGTTTTTTTGTTATTTAATAATTGATATTTCTGTCTGCCATGTATTCCAGAGGTCGGAATGAGTTTTTTGTTATTCAATAATTGCCGTTTCTGTTTGCCATGTGTTCCAAAAGTCTCAACGAGGTTTTTGTTATTTAATAATTTCCATTTCTGTTTGCCATATTTTCCAGAGGTCTAAATGAGTTTTTTTGTTATTTTATAATTGCCATTTCTGTTTGCCATGTGTTCCAGAGGTCTCAATGACTGTTTTGCTATTTAATAATTACCATTTCTGCTTGCATGTGTTCCAGAGGTCTCAATGAGTTTTTTGTTATTTGATTATTGATATTTCTGTTTGCCATGTATTCCAGAGGTCTAAATGAGTTTTTTGTTATTTAATCATTGCCATTTCTGTTTGCCATGTGTTACAGAGGTCTCGATGAGTTTTTTTTGTTATTTAATAATTGACATTTCTGTTTGCCATGTGTTCCAAAGTTCTCAATGAGTTTTTTGTTATTTAATAATTGACATTTCTTTTTGCCATGTGTTCCGGAGGTCTCAATGAGTTTTTGTTATTTGATAATTGACATTTCTGTTTGCCATATGTTCCAGAGGTCTCAATCAGTTTTTTGTTATTTGATAATTGAC
Organism: Modiolus philippinarum; assembly: GCA_002080025.1. Classification (NCBI taxonomy): domain Eukaryota; kingdom Metazoa; phylum Mollusca; class Bivalvia; order Mytilida; family Modiolidae; genus Modiolus; species Modiolus philippinarum. The sequence continues at coordinate 44,526 of MJUU01043782.1, read as the reverse complement.
ATTTATGTTTGCCTTATGTTTTTTTTTTAGTTTTTTGTTAATGCTTATACAATCTTCATATACATCATTGGTCTGATTTAATTTTATCTGTAGAACTATTTTTGGAAAATAATGTTAGTTCGGGAAGGTGCAATTAACTTGAGAAAGTGTCATCGGTATACTGTTAATATTTTGTAATACCAAATTGTGTTAAGAATTTTTTAAGATTATTTCACTCATTGCAAATTTTTTGTCAGTCCGAAATTTCAGTCGAAACAGCTATTTTCTAGTTATTTCCGGAAGCACTAAAGTAGAGAGAAGAAAAAATATTTTGAAAATAAATGATCACAATACAAGAGCCACCCCGACCCAACCCCAAATACGGATGCCCAACTGATTTTCGGGAAGGGGGCTTGGGCAATTATGTTAATAAATAATTTAATCCTGGTGTCAGTGAAAATAAATATTTTAATCCCACTTAAATTTTCTGTTGCAAATACAGATAAATAATTTAATTTGACATTTGATGCAAATAAATAATTTGGTTGAGAAATATTTTTTTCTGTGCAAAATCGCCCAACCCTCCACTTGAAAATCAAAATGGTCGTCCCTAAATATTTTGGATTCCTTTAAAAGAAAAAAAAATAATCTTTTAGAAAAAGGACGATGGATAAATTAAATAAATCTAATAACGGAAAGTATGGTAGTCTGGATTTCTTACCTTTTCTGTTACATATCTTCAAAGTCAAAATGTTTTTCATATATTTGAGAAAAAATGCACGCAAGTTTAAACCTTCCATATTTACAATCGTATTGATCTCCAGGTTAGTTTGAAGCGTCTGTCAACAAACAATGTTCAATAATTCAAAATTTAGTCTTTATAAAATATAACGATATTGAAGTCATAAATTAAGAAAAAACAAACTTAACGGTTTGACCCTTTATTTCGCTATTTCGTGACCCACATTTTTTTTTATTATTATCCTCGCACTTTCGAATGAATCACACTTTCTTACGACATAAGCGCAGCGTCGGTTAGTTTTCGATTTGTTGTAAATTTAATTTTTTTGTACCGTCTTATGAGACTAAAACAACCAAGTGATTTTAAATGTACTAGTGAAATTCAAAGCATTACATGAAGAAACGGCTTTTGGTGAAACAAATGTTTGGAGATTACCAAGAAGGCGAGATCTTGGGTCGAGACATTATTGGTAATTTGTTATCTATCAGCTTTAAAACATATTTCGGTTTGTGTATTTCCAAATGTTTTGATTTTATCTGCACTGAAGAGATATAAGTTGGTTGTCGAAATGCGCATGTGCAGAAACCTTCGGTGTTTATAGGCTTGTTCGCGAATCCAATCAGTGACGTCACAAAATTAATTTTTTGGTTGGCAAAATTGTATTTCAGGAATAAATTGCATTTTATAGCAATGGGACAGAATTTTATTTTTTAAATAACTTTTTACATACTAGTCCGATTTTGGATCTGTAAAATGCATAATAAACCTCGAGATTTTCATATTTTTTCTACCGATTTACTTTTTCTAAATTTCCTCTGAATAATTTGAAATGTGTATTTCAAATATTTGGAAATTGTCGAAAATTTGAATACTTTACAAATACGTCAATTAGATCAAATAATAATAATCAAATATAGAACATCTTTATATCCTGTTAAACTGTAAAATTTCTTCAATTCAGATCAAAAGAAATTATCAAATTACCTTTAAAAACAAAACCATACAAGTTAATTGAAAACGGCATTTTTATGACCCTTATTAATTACTTTTTTCCAGTTTGGAAATGATTCACTGCACACTAAAGAAAAGAATTGGACACAAGTTAATAAACATAGTACAATTCCTCTCTTTATACTGTCATAGTATAAACCAATAGGGTGACGGCCCTATAGTCCGAAGGTCCGATATTCCGAAGGTCCGATTGTCAGAAAGTCCGAAGGTCCGATAGTCCGAAAAAAAAAACGTTAAAAAATTGTGAAAAAACTCTGTAGATCTTAGACGTTGTGGCGATAAAATGAACTCGATTGAAATAAAAATTAATGAATTCGTTATTTAATTAGTAAAGGGGATTCACTACTGAGTTTGAAAATGAATAGGATTTCAAATAAATGTGATTTTTTGTTGTTGTTAGAAAATTAAATAAAAAGTAATCTATAAGTGAAAAAAAATGATAGGTTAATTTTGGTTTTGATATGAGATTGAAAATTTAGTGGGAAACTGAACTCCTCTAAATTTTTTATAGGAATAACATTAGAAAAGGATTAATCATGAATATATGACAGAATAAATAGAATTAAATGGTTTTTTAACAGAATGCTTATAAAGATGTATAAAAAGAAATTATGGAAAAACACAGGGCCATAAAACCAGCGGATTCCGAAATAAAAATCTGACAGAAATACCAAAACATGAGGAGCGATCCTCCTTATAAATAGAAATTCAAAGCGTCAACTATGGCAAATATTTTACTTCATTAATATTATACTGGTTAATGACCAGAACTGTACACGTTAGCTTACCAAAGGTGGGCTTTTGCAGTCATTTGGTGTGCGATGTCTGTTCGTCCTCCTCTCGTTAATTCTTCTAAACCTCTCCCTCTAAAATCACTGGACCTATCAGAACAAAATTTGCCACAAAAGTCCTCAGATGGTCCCCATTTAAAGTGTTCGGCAGAAATCAAAACCCTTTGAAAGGAGGGCGCCAACAGTAGTTGCCATATCTGTCAGTATACGAAATGGATGTTTGTAAAAGACCTCCACACACGATTTCTCTAAAGTTTCAGAGGAAATATGTTTTTATCCGAAGGGTCCAAGGTCAAACTATGCAGCGCGCTGACAGTCATGATTTTTAATAGATCGGAACGGAATGAGCAATCCTCAATGTATCAATCCTGTAAAGTCGCAAAATTTGATACAGTAGTTTGAGAGGAAATGTTAGAAATGTGAAATGCCAACGAACGACAGACGCCAATCGTTTTCAATACTGACCCCGCGCGGCGAATACAAAATAGGACATTATATCCTGTCTTTTGAAACAGTTGTCGAAAATTATTGCTGATGTTGCCGTTTGAAGTTTTTGATCAGTTCCTTGTTTTTAGGTGATATGAACCTGACGTTTTGAATCTCAAGCAAAGATTTGGAGAGCCCCTGCTTTTCCGGAAGAGGTAGGCAGGACATGCTTACCCTTCTTGAGCACCTGATGTCACTTTTTGTTTTATGGAAGTTCACACTGTGAGTCCCTTAGTTTTTTGTGTTTTTTTATATCTGTGTTTTTTGGATGTCTTGTGCCATTCTGTCTCTGTGTTCTCGTTTTGGCCATGCCTCTGGTCTTTGATTTCCTTTGTTCCTTTTGTATTCTACTATTCTAGTCCCCTGAAAAAATTAGTTGCGACTGTTTTTAGACAAAATGTCTGCACTTTAAATTCAATCTCTGATTACAAAGGGTCATTTGCAGACTATCGGACCTTCGGAGTATCGGATCTTCGGACTAACGGTGGGTAACTAAATAACACATGCAATCCTCATTGGTATTATTTAGCGCAGCTAACAACTAAAGGTAGACTGTGGAACCATGAGGTGCAACATTTTCTAATTTCAAATAAGAACAAAATCAAAAGATAGCTATGATATATTCTTTTCTTAAGTTTTTGCAATTTACAGACCATTTTACAACTACATTAACTTATGTACATTTGTTTATTATATGGTCTATAGGAAGAACTCAAAGCATTACCAGTACTTGAGGGTTTCATGAAAATTTCAAAATTAGGATCACAGACTTGACGTGTTTTCCAGTTATTGAGATTGGCAGGTTTCATCGACATATCTTATAATAAAAGCCAGGGGGTGCAGGGAATTTGGAAAGAAGTTGCAATTTAGAAGGGAAAGGAAATTTCGCTGAGCAGAGCGAGTCGCGAAAATGTTTTGGGGAATTTCTCAGCAAAACATCAGGATACTCATTAAAAATTGCATGATTATCCAAAGGGGATGGGGTGCATGGGGGTGGGGGTGGTGGTTTCAAACTCCCGGACGCTCCCCCTTTGGAACCGCCAACGAAAAGTATCGATGCGAGATAGAATCACCCCCGAAAACTGGTCTTAGAGAGTTGCGGAGAATTTTCTTAATAGGGCTCAAAAGCTTTTCCAATACAAATTTTTCAAAAAATTAGGATTACTATTACAGGTTTTCAAAAGGTATGGTTACTGGGATTATAATTCAATGGAAAACATATTTTAGACCATGTTTTGCTATGGGTAATCCCTAAAAATCAATCAAATCAAATTTTGAACAAAAGGTGCACATCTATCTTAGGTCAAAAATAATAAATCACGAAGATTATTCTTAAATTTCATGAAATTCCATTCATTGGTTCACCAGAAGTAGCGGATAGGAGATAGGTACCGAAGATGTTATGGAAAGACGGACAGGAGGGCGGAAGGATAAATTGACAACCCAACACTTTATACTCCAATTTTCAATCGGGGTATAAAGATATAAAAGATTCATTATTTATTTTTTTTTATTTTGATCTCGTAGAATTGCCTTTTATACGTTTTATAAATGCACACCAATTAGACTATAAAATATACCCCCGCTCCCTATTTGATTTCAAAAGTAAAACAGCAACAAAAATATTAAGTTAAATCAAATTTTTAAATAGCTGGTGCAAAATTATAATATGCACTAAACATTCTGTGAAAGTTTCATTGAATTTCATCAAGTGGTCTAGGAGTAGACCTACGACACAAAATGTGTACCTCTATGGCTGACGGAAAAACAAACAAACAGGCGGACAAACGAACGAACGGACACCATGATCACTATATAAACCACCCGCTAAAGCGGGTGATATAAAATAGCCCATTACATTACGAGATAAATTCCTAGTAATTTGATAATTTTGAAATTTATCGTTACTTCGGCAGATGCCTTCTCATAATAACGCGTTTGTGGTTTTCACATTACACCAAAACAGTGTATCATGAATCGTGACGAGATATTTTTTTGAAAAATGAAATTTAAGGTTTCCACATGTACGTACCGTGTTATATGTATCTATACCCCCGTTTTAGCAGGGCGGTATGTAGTGATCATGTTGTCCGTTCGTTCTTCCGTCCGTCCGATCTTTCGTTTGTTATTCCGCCTGACATGGTTAAATACTTTGTAGCGACAACTAATCTTAATTCACTGAACTTTTCACAGAATGTGCACCAGATATTGTCATTGTGCATCATCTATTTAAAATTTGATTTGATTTATTTTGTTTTATTTCTGGAATCAAATGGGGAGCGGGGGTATATATTAGAGAGTTTTGCTCACAGTTGTTCTAGTTTTTTAAATTTTAAATAATTTTATCAGAAAAGTTTATTATGTTGACTTAAGCTATTGTGACGTTACGTTTTCGAGTTGTAACGTCATAGTACGGGTCTTAGTTTCCACTACCACTGACATTGCCAAACGACAACAAAGATGGGCGCAAATTTATCGTGTTTGCCTTGCAAAAAAATACGGAAGAAGTCTAAAAAAGGAAACAAAGTTTTTCCTTACACTCCCAGGCAAGAAACAAGAACATCGTCCGAAATATTAGAAGAACTACAAAACCTTGGCTTCGTCCAGGAATCTGCAAAATCCGGTGGCGTCACGTTTGTGGTGGAAGCAGTAAATGAAGAGTTATTTAACGAAAGGAGAAAGATTCCAAGGCGACTTCCAAATCTTACATCGCAACTTAAAACAAAAGAAATATGTTCAGAAGGTAAAACTTTGAAATTCACAGATTTTCAATTGCCTTCAATCTAAAAGGGGTGGGGGTCTTGTAGCGTTCTCGAAATTTCAGACTCACGGTTTTAAGTTAAATTAATATATTTTTATAAACGCTATATTTTCCGAAATCCTATGATGGACATCTTATAACTCTAGAATTGAGTGAGGCTTTATCCCGTTTTCATCGATAAACAACGTTACTTGTTTTTTTTTCCAAAAAAAAAAAATAAAAACTTTTAAAATTTACTTATATATTTACGTGCAAAGAAGTGGTGTTCATAATTTCTTGATCATAATTGCTTATAGAAATATTGTGTCAGTCATGTTTAAGTGTGACGTGGGGTTGAGGATAAGTCAATTTTTATCAATGAGATATTTCGAACTGCACATGAAATACAACTCAAATCGTAAACCCTTTACCCATTTATCAACTAAGTGTAAGTGGGAAGCGCGAATGGCATTTTAAGTGGCGAAAGCTGAAAGTGATATCAGGCGTGAGAGGGACACGAGGAGACTGGCTATTTCAATCTTTTTTTCTTTTATACCCTAAAATATGTAATAATTATAATAATTAACATTCAAAACTATTCTGAATACCGACAAGAGACGTTTGCGCTTTTTGATAGGACATTTGTGCTTTTTTAAAAGGATATTTGCGCTTTTTAAAATGGACATTTGCGCATAAGCACTGTCGTCAAAAGTCACATTAACATAAAAGGTCTATTCTAACTGTATATTTTTATCCGAGTGCAAAGGACTTAATTCCGTCATGAGCATTTAAATATATAAAAATTGTTCCTTATACGTGGATTTGGAAAGATTCTGGGCCATTTTAATCCCATTTGCTTATTGAAAAAAGGTAACACAATATAAAAGTAAAAGTGCAAATGGGTGTTTAATTTAATACAGGTATGGAAAAATCAAAGCACCAATGTCCAATTTGGAATGGAAGGCTGCTTGATATTTACAGGTAAAAAACAACACAGGAGTTCAGCAGAACCTGAGCTTTTTGATGCCTTCCTTGAATGTTTCCAGGGAGTCAGCATCCACAAGTAACTGGAAATCCGGCGTCCCAGATGTTGATGGTGGCTGGAAAACTGAAACTCTATAACTGTTCACTTGCCATAATGGTGGTAAGAAACACGTCAAGAGACCTCTTGTCGGGTCACCAGTCGGATGTAGCATTTGGGCTAGGTGTATATCGACAAGGTTACCTTTCTTGTAGAGTCTCCAATTCCAGCTCTTCAAGCATAGATGGGACCTTTTTACAAACGTCGCTGGCGACAAAATCGTTCAATTTTTAAAAGCAATCAATTTATTTAGTAAGATTTAAATGGATTTATCTTTAAAGTTTCTAATATTGTAACAGTTCTTCTATCATGATTTTAACATTTTACACATTTGTTTTTTCTTGTGTAAAGCTACATGGTTTTATGTTGCTATTTTTAAATATTAAATATAATTGTTCAATTTACTTAACAGTTCTCGCCACAATCAGTGGCGGATTTAGGGGGGGGTGGGCCCGGGCCCCCCTTAGGTCGGAAAATATTTAAAATTTCTAGGGGTTTTTAAAAAAATTGGGTTCCGGGCCCCCCCCTTTTGAAAAAAATATTGGTCGGGCCCTCCTTAGCAGAAAGTCTGGATCCGCCACTGACAATATAGCTGAAATATTGCTAAAGTTGGCGTAAAACATCAATTAATCAATCAATCAATCAAGCATAGATGATACACTTCTTTCTCCACTCCGTTTGTGTTCTGGGTGGAGTTGTCCCATACTCCTCCAGCATACCCCAATACGGCACTTTCGAGATAGGAACTCTCGTGTAATTGATGGCGAAAACGATCCCCTCGGATACCAGTAAGAAGGAATACTGGATTTCCAAACATATTGAAATAAATATATACCACATAAAAAATAAACTATTTATGAAATTGAAGTGCATTTATAATTTTTCAACTAAATTTTAATTGACCAAAAAAAAAAAAAAATAATAATAATAATAACCCGAAGTGAAAATCACCCCCTAACTCAACAGTGTTCAATAATTAGTGATTCCTCTCAATGTATTGATGCATTGATTTTTTACGTATAAAAATAGATCTGTTTACGGAGTGAACACGATTGAAAAGTCTCGTATTGATGTCTCACTAGTCTTTTGTATAATCAATTATCAGTATCAGGCCTCAAAGTAGACTTTTATTTAAGTTCGCCAGTTGGCCACCATTGTCAAAAAATTGGTCGCCAATTAAAAGTTGGTCGCCAGGCAGTAATTGTTGGTCGCCACTGTCGCCACAGATATTTCCATAGCATGATTAAGCACCTCATTGTGGATAGGGGAATTTCATGTCTATTCGGGGTGCACAGGTCATGATGCGGAAAGCCTGAACGCGAACAATTGTAAACAAACTGGAGAAACGCCACGCTCCATGTAGTTTAAAGGCTAAAGAAGGCTAAATTTCCTGCCCCTACCCATTTCTCCCCTTTCCCAGAGGCAATCAAAACTCGTTGCCTGGTTGTCCCTTTCACCTTTGTTTCCTGTTTTAAATATATCAGATTTATTTACTTGTTCGCGTCATGGTTTATGCATTGAACGTTCAACTTAAACTAATATAGAAATCTAAAACCTTATAAGAGAGCATTCTTTAGGTCCGCAACGTCATGGAGGGACGTAACAATAACAATCCTATAGTTTGGATTTTATATCAATAAAATATTCTGATTCTGATTCTGATTCTGGAGGGCTTAATTTCCCGCCGCTACCCATTTCTTCCCTTTTTTCCAGTAGCAATCAAAAGTCATTGTCCCGATATTCCCTTCCACCTCATTTACTTCTTATTTTACTTGTTATTTTGCAGAATTTTTAGACTGGTTCTCGTCCTGATAGAACTGAAAAAGTATTCACTCAACATAAAACATATACTAATCTATCAGTCGACTTTCAAAATTATTTCAAATTCAAAAAGCCGATAGCTTGAGTATTTGAGAAATCCTGCCGACTTCACTTCAGAAACAGTCTGAAAGACACATAACATTGTAACTTTCATTTTTCAAACGTTGAAGAGATACTGAAAATACAAATCAGTAACAGAGAAGCTAAAAATAAGACTTTTTTCTAGTCGCCAACATGTTACAATGTGGTGGCCCAAAGGCGACCGGTTCTTACATTTAGACGCCAATCGCTATATTTGGTCGCCTAGGCGACCATTTCAGTCGACTAAATAGAGCCCTGCCGTATATTGTTTTTATCCTGTAATCATTAAAAACTTATTTAAAAATACATTTTCCTAGTGAAGCGGGACAAAGGAGAAATCAAACAACTTCGGCAATTTTGGTTAAATCCATGACGTCATAGGCGAATTTACACTGTGACGTCAAAGTAGTGAGGTTTTCAAACCAGTCGCCCTGTCTGTTCTTCGTTCAAATTCGCAGGCCGGTTACCAGCATACCCCTACGAATACGGAAAAAAATATTCGTAGGGTCGTATTCGTCTGTATAAACGACCATTGCAGGATAAAATCATTTACATGTATACTGACCTGCATGGTCCATATTGCTAGTATTATATATTATCATCGGCTAAAGAGCTAACATTGTGAGTTAGGCTACAAGTAGAAATCTATTATACGGTAATATTCTTTTTGTTGCCATTATTTATTTTGTTAGGAAATAAAATATTTGAAATGCAAGTTGCATTTTCGATTTGCTGTTTATATTCCTTTGGTCACTGATTTCTGTGTTGTTTTAATAAATCTATTATCGAATTCGACCATTCAATTTCAACTATACTAGAATGGAAATAATTTTATTTGTCGTCATCAGTTAATGATTTTATGGTCGCATATATCAATTTACTAGCTTCGCAAATGCGTCGCTAGTAATTTCAATTTGGTACAATCAAATAATGTCAATTGATGCCCTCAAATCTTCAAATACAATACTGCTATCAGCTAATACAGGTGAAATTATTTTTATTTAAACCAGGACATTTTACACAGTATTATATCGTAATATGTGAATTCATATGAATTTGAAGTTAAGCCTTCATTTTGAATTATACTATTATAATAGGGAAACAGGATAGAGAAAGGGGAGGTTTGGGTACCCTTAAACCAGTTTAACACTACCACTGGCTTTTGCTAGTGCCGGTACCAAGTCCGGCTATCCCGAGTTCCTATCGTTATTTATGTTTGTCTCTTGTTTTCATTATTGTTTTTCTAGCGCAGTTCGCTTTTAAATTGCGGCATGTGATTTTAGTTCCCGACCATTGTAGGTGTTTACTGTTATCCTGTTTATTCAGCTGAAGGTATAATCAATCGTGGTATCTTTCCAACTGCATGGTTCGTAAGCAGTGTCGTTTGGAAAACTAGAAATGGAGATTATTGAGAACTAGAGTAATTTTCCTCAAATGAATGACCATAAAACAAAACTGAATAAAATATCTTCAAAACCTTGTTATAATGAAAATGATATGCATAAGGTTTCCTTTCTTTTATTTCTTAGATATAACAAAAACAAAATCAAACAAAAAATGTATGAATGGTGCCACTCTTTGCACTCAGAGTTGGTAGTTAATGAGTTCCTATTCGTATGCAAATAAAAATTATGATGAAGGTTGGTCTTTACTTTACCACACAGGCGCGGATCCCAGAAGGCAAAGGAAATTTCGCGGAAATTTTTCGGGTATTTCTGAGTAAAACATTAGCATATTCATAAAAAAATTACATGATTGTCCAGAAAAAAAGGGGTTGGTGTACCAACACCCGGACCCCTCCCCTATTGGATCCGTCAATGCGGCGGCCAACCCTCCTTTTTAAATATAAAAGTTGAAGAAGGTTATGACGACTTTTTCCATCTTGACACTCTTCCACTGCCACATGTTGCAATATTGTCATATTTTAGTCACTACTTGAAATGTGCCACCACCATGCACTCGTCCAAAGTTCGGCCGAGTTGGTAGAGGTTATTCAGTCGAGGTTGTGACGACCAGTTTGAAATTATCATGAATCGTGATACTGATTTGTTTTATTAATGAGAAATCACAAGTAACCACTTATGAATTTAAAGTTTTTAATTTAGCAGTTCAGTATATTCTCCACGATATTTGGAACTTGAGTTCAAATAGCAGTGAATTGTCCAATCTAATTGCCGTGTAGCCTCCGACACGGGGTTTTACAAACAACAGCAGTTGGAATTAAATTTCTGCAAGTCATACAATGCTACGTTGACGTTTACTCACCAAAAACGATTTCATTGATGATAATTAAAGCGTCAGATATTCTAAAGATGGAGACCGTGCAATAGTCCGAAGGTTAATCGGTCGAAAGGCTCATTGGTCCGAAAGTCCATTAGTCCGAATGCCCATTGGTCCGAAGGTCCATTAGTCTCTCAAGAAGGCTAGAGTCGGGATCATAATACTAAAATACTGTGCTCTGTGCTTTTGCAGAAAATATTCCGTATACTGAGGATGAGAGGAAACTTATGGAAGAAATTAGTAACAACAATAAAGTTCCTTCTGATAAAGGTATGTGCTATATTAACTATTAAGACAATTGTTCTGATCTTGAGTTACATGCTTATAGAGTAATAAATTAAAATCATTTAGTCAGTACTTCTTTGATGACTCGAAAACCGATTTTTTAACCTTGCAATATCAAATTTTAAAAATTTTGTTTAAAACTACGGGATATCTCCCTCATGCATAGTTTGTCATTTGCTGAATTTTGGATTTTCTATTTGGATCCTTTTTGGTTAGTTGTTCTCTATCAGCTTTTTCAATTGCATATGGAGAAAATAAATTAAAAGTAACTTGTTATTTAAGTATAGAAATACCCAATTTGTGTAAATTTTGTTTGGAACCAGATATCTATACAATTTTAAAATCTATAAAATGAATGTACAATAATTTTAGATATCATAAAGCAAATTTTATCAAGTTATTTTTAAATATATATCTTTCACACAGTATTCAGTAAGGATGACAAAGATATGATGGTTGAAATCCGACGTATCGGAGCTCTTGCTGACAAAGGTAGGTACATACGTCTTACTCAATGTTGAGATCCGTCGGATCGGGGTCCTTGCTGACAAAGGTAGGTACATACGTCTACCCAGTGTTGAGATCCGTCGCATCGGAGACTTTGCTGACAAAGATAGGTACATACGTCTACACAATGTTGAGATCCGTCCCATCGGGGACCTTGCTGACAAAGGTAGGTACATACGTCTGCCCAGTGTTGAGATCATTCGCATCTAGGAACATGCTGACAAAGGTATGTACAAACGTTTACCCAATGTTGAGATCCTCGTCATCGGGGACCTTGCTGACAAAGGTAGGTATATACGTCAGCCCACTGTTGAGATCCGTCACATCGGAGCTCTTGCTGATAAAGTTAGGAGTTACATACGTCTACCAAATGTTGAGATCCGTCGGATCGTGGATCTTACAGACATGGAAGGTACATTCTCATGGTAGAGATCCGTCTTATAGGGACCTTGCTGACAAAGGTAGGTACATACGTCTACCCAATGTTGAGATCCGTCGCATCAGGGACCTTGCGGACAAAGGTAGGTACATGCTCGTCATAGAGATCCGGCTAATTGGGGACGTTGCTGACAAAGGTAGATACATACCTATACCCAATGTTGAGATATGGCGTATCTGGGACCTCGCTTACAAAAGTAGGTACATACTTTTACCCGATGTTGAAATCCGTCGTAGTGGGGACCTCGCTGACATAGGTAGTTACATGCTCAAGGTAGAGATCCAGCATATTGAGTATCTTGCTAACAAAGGAAGATACATACCCAAGGTTTCGGTACCTTGATGACAAAGGTAGGCACATGACCAAGGTAGAGATCCGGCGTATTGAGGACAAAGATAGGTATAATATCCATGATTGAAATCTCTTTCCTACAAAGGAAGGCACATACCCATGGTTAAAATCCGTCGTATCAAAGCTCTTGCTTACAAAGGTAGGTATATACCCTGAAAATGTTACAATGGTTTGGTTTTTTATGGCTGATGCAACCAAAGTTCCCCAAAAATTATAAGTACTCTGATTACTTGCACCGTTCCACGGTTTGTACATTCTTAGATCAATGTTGGCAGTTTATATGTCTCTTGTATTTCTATGTGCATAATTTTTTGTTTGTTGTGTTTATATATGGCATTTATCTGTACGAAACTAGATTGTCAATCTAAATATTTTTTTGAGTCACATGATACTTTTTTCAAGTCACATGATACTTTTTTCCAAAGAAAGCGATGCTAGACTATACTGATGCAAAAACAAAAACAAAAACAAAAACAAAAGAAAAA